>JBDJHY010048647.1:0-10600 GCA_039654485.1 Withania somnifera
GTTTGATGTTTGTACTCTCTAGTGGGATCGAGTACCGGAGGGTTTACATTGGTTCTTATTTGAACTTCGTATACATACTAGGTATTGTGGAGGTTATTTCCTTACTGTTTAGGTTATGGTATATTGTGACTTATTCGTTAGATCTCGAGGGACCCCTTTGTATGTTGATTATCTAGGTCTTGCGGGATCTTTTTGTATGTTCAGTGGATAGGTCTTGCAGGATCCTCTTCATGCTTTCGCTATTATACTTGTTGTAGTTTGTAATTCTTCCTATTTTTGTTATTTGAGGTTACCGGTATACCGCAACTTCTATTATTATTGTATCTATTATTAGTTGAGCATGGATTCAGGTATGTTCTCTCACTTGTTTTCTTGAATCTTCCTTTTTGTAGCTAGTATCTAGGATATTTTACCTACCTTTATCCTTTATCTATCTCTCTGTGTTTATTATCATTGTTTGATTTCTGTGACTTCTTTTCTATATCTGTCTACTTACTACTTTTACTTCTTATATATTCTCAGTTGTCCTGTAATGCCTACTGGGTATTTGTTTCTTTTAGTACTCATACTATACTCTGCATCTTCTGTATAGATCCAGGTACGAGTGGTCCAAGCTGATTTAGGATTCGTGCTAAGATCTTGTTGCTGAGGTAGTGGATGACTTCTGGAGTTCGGAGCATGTCTTTTGCTTTTCTTTATATCTCTTTATGTTATTGGCTTTTGAGATAGATATTGTACTTTCATTTCAGTTATTGTACTCTTATTTTAGTGGCTCTTGTACTGGATATCAGATTTTGGGGTTATTGTTGACCGATTTTAGACTTTTTCTTAACTTGTCCTTTACTTATACCTTATCTTCCCTATTTAGCTACTATCCTTACTTCGAGTTCTTGTTTTGAGGTTCTCCTATGGTGGGATGTATGTTCCCTTATGACCTAAGAAATTAGGTCATGAAAAATTAGTATCAGAGCTCTAGGTTCATTAATATCCTTGGTACATGAGTCAGTGTCTAGTAGAATCTTATGGATCTTGTGCCAAGACATTCCTATCTTATCTTTAAGAGGATACAAGGCCATATTTAGGAATTCCTTCTCTTTTCACTTTCATATCAAGCGTTAATTGTAGTTGGTTTCTTGAAATATTTTTTTTCCTATTTCTTTTCCACAAATAGTGCGTACGAGATCTTTAGACGCTTCTGGATATGAAGATCCTATTGCACTACCATTTCAAAAAGGTGGTAATAGTTGAGATCAAGGAATTGTAAGAGGAGTATCACCTGATAGATCTATATTGCCCATCTGAGATATGGATATTAAGCTTTATCCTATACCGGGTTAGTAGTTATTAGGGGTGCAAGGAACAACTACATTCTCTCTTATTGCTTCATCGGGCTCCAACCTTGTCATCTGAGATGAGGGGCTTATAGATGCATTTGTTAGGTAATTTGGGGCAGCCGATAGATGAGGTACAGACTTCAGCCCCAGTTTCCTTTAGTACAGGAGTACCATCGACATCGAATGCTTATCGTCTAGGTGTTCCTCCATCAGCCTCAGCATTTCCAGTTCAGGTACCTTAGCACCAGTTTATCCATCTTCAACACCTATAATGATTACTCCATCCGTAATTTATCCTATTCCATCTCACTTGCCTAATTCTGATTTAGATTAGAAGGTGTTGGGTTTGTCATTGAGGTTGAGTCCCTAAGGTTTTCTACTTTTTTTTGGGTGAGGACCCGAGAGAGTTTATTGACAGATATCTAGAGGGGTTTCATAACCTCAGTTTGCTTGAGTCTTATGGAATGTATTCCACAGTATATCAGTTGGGTAGCCTCGCTAGTGGTGGAGGTCTTATTATTCTACAAGGTCAGCCAACTCCACTCCTATTACTGTGACCTTATTCTGTGATGCATTTCTCAAGAGATACATCCCTCGTACCATACATAATTATTAGAGGGAGGAGTTTTTGAAGCTTGATCAGGGTTTTTTTATTAGTTTCACCGATTATCGGATTTTAGTTCTATCTATATCACTAATTAGGTAGAGAGGATCTGTCATTTTCTTCATGGTTTGAACCCAACTATTCATCATACTACTGAGGTTTTAGTTACTACTGGGTCATATTTTTATCCTATTCTTAAGCATGCATGTTTTATGGAGGATCTTTCCAATAGTATGAGAGGTAAAGAGGAGAATATACCTTATTATTAAGGTCTCTTCAGTGGTTCTAGGGGTAGTTAAGGTTCTGGTTCTGGTTCTGGGGAAGGACCCCTTCTACACCACAACAATAGGGGAAAGTCTAGCCACCATGTTCAGGCATCGATGTAGACATTTGGTAGTGGTTCTTCAGGCCGTGGTGGCCATTCTAGTTCAGCTGATTCTCTTTTTGCCTTATGTTTCCTTATGGACCTTGTTCTACTTGTGGTGCTATGGGATATATATCAATGGATTGTCCTCAGAAAGGTACTTTTCATACTATGGTTCAGCCGACTGTTTCTCCAGCTCTTATTCCTACACAGTCGGTTAGAGCAGTGGCAACTCAGGGAAGAGGTAATGGTATTCTAGATCATGGTTTTCCTAAGTGTGGTAGGTTCGGTGATCATGAGAGTGGTCGAGATGGTATACATGGTGGTGGTTTTTGACATTTATATACAGTCTCTGGTAGATCCTAGGTAGAGGCTTGTGGTGTTTTTGTGACAGGTACTATCTTGTACTATCTCTGTGTGTTATCAGCTAGCTTCAGTTTTATTTGGTCCAGGCTCTATTGCTCCTATGTGTTATCTTATTATGCTCCGTGTTTGAGTATGGTTAGTGAGCCATTGATTGTGCCATTATCTTCCTCCACCGAGTAGGTGATTCCTTAGTAGTGGATTATGTATTGATATCCTATTTTGTGATTATTGGAATGTTAAGGCTCAAGCTGATTTGATATGTTTGGATATGGTTGATTTTGATGTGATTCTGGGAATGGACTAGTTGTCCCCTCACAGATAAGTCATGGATTGTTATGCTAAGATCGTGACCTTAGTTATGCCTGATATACCCCTAGTCGTGTGGTAGGGTTCAGCTAATCGTGCACCAATGGGGATTATTTATTTCATTCATGATAGTTTCCTAGTTTCCCATAGTTGTGTAGCATATCTTGCATATGTTAAAGATTCTAGTTTTGATTCTGTGACTCCTGAGTCAGTACCTGACATGGGTGAGTACCTTGATGTGTTTCCGACCATCCTTATGGTCTACCAATATTGATTTTTGCAATGAGTTAGAGCCGGGCACCAAACCCATTTTCATTGCTCTATATCACATGGCTCCTGCTTAGATTAGAGAGATTAAGACCTCAGCTTCAGGATGTGTTGGATAAGGGTTTTATTCGGCCTAGTATTTCCCTTTGGAGTGCTCCTTTCCTATTTGTGAAGAACAAAGATGGTTCTATGTGTATTTGTATCAATTATAAGAGCTTAATGGTGTTAATGTGAAGAATAAGTATCCTATGTCCCATATTCATGAAATATTTGACCAAATTCAGGGTTCATCCATTTTTTCTAAGATTTATTTAAGGTTAGGTTACCACCAGTTGAGGATTCAGACTGACATATCCCAAACACAACCTTTAGGACTTGGTATGGTCATTATGCGTTCCTTGTGTTGTATTTTGGGTTGATAATGAACCCGTTACATTTATGGATTTGATGAACCATGTGTTCAGGACCTATTTTAATTATTTTGTTATTATGTTCATCGATGACGTGATGGTGTATTCGAGGAGTAGGGAGGATCATGAGCATCATTTGAGGTCATTTGAGGATTGCTTTATCATACTTTAAGAGACCATCAACTTTTTGTCAAGTTCTCAAATTATGAGTTTTGGCTTGAGTCTGTTGCATTTCTTGCACACATTGTGTCTAAGGAGGATATTAGTATGGATCCAACTAAGGTTAGTTGTTCATGTTTGGCCCGTATTGACTACTCCTATTCAGGTTTGCAGTTTTGTTCGAATTGAGGTTTGCAGCTTTGTTGGAATTCATGGTTACTACCGTTAGTTTATTGAGGGATTCTCTATTATATTTTCTCCATTAACTAGATTGACTTGAAAAGATATTCCTTTCCAGTGGTCATATAAGTGCGAGACTTGCTTTTAGAGGCTTAAGACTATCTTAACTTCTGTTTCTATGTTGATATTGTCTGTTAAAGGTCATACTTTTGTGGTTTATTGTGATGCTTCCGGTGTTGGTTTGAGATTTTTTCTAATACATCAGGGTTGTGTAATTTTGTATGCATCAAAACATCTTAAGTTTCATGAGCGTAACTACCTTACCCATGATTTGGAGTTAGTGGCGATAGTCTTCGCTCTCAAGATTTGGTACCACTATCTTTATGGGGTTTATTGTGAGATCTTTACTGATCATCATAGTCTCCAGTACATTATGATTCATAGGGAGATTAGTGCTCTCCAAAATAGATGGATTGAGTTGTTGAAGGACTATGATATGTCTATCTTGTACCATTAGGGAAAAGCAAATGCGGTGGTAGATGCCTTGAGCCGGAAGGTAGTTAGTATGGGTAGTTTGGCTGCGTTATCAATTGCTGAGAGGCCATTAGCTTTTAATATTCATTCCGTGGATAACTGTTTAGTTCGAATTGATATTTCAGATACAAATGGTGTGTTTCCAGTATTGAGGCGCATTCTTCATTGATAGATCAAATTCAACTGTAACGATCCAAACTTAGCATACTTTCATGATTAGTTTAGTAGGGGTGATCCCACAGGGTTTATTTTGATTTTGATGGTATTTTGAGGTTTGAGCATCGTATTTATGTTTCTAGAGTTGATTATATGATTCAGTTGATCCTACGTGAGTCCTGTAGTTTCCACTGTTCTATCCACCCTTGTGCGACTAATTATATAGAGATTTGAGGTAGATTTACTGGTAGAGCAATATGAATAAGGGTATTGTTGATTTTGTGTATCGGTGCTTTAACTAACAGTAGATTAAGTTTGAGCACCATAGACTGTAGTTTGTCACAGAGGCTTCCCATTCCTGAGTGGAAGTGGGAATAGATTACCATGTATTTAACTATATCTAAGGCATCCCATTTCATTACAGTCTCTGGTAGATCCCATTTCCCATTTCATTTGAATCAGTTTAACTATATCTAAGGCATCCCGAAGTAGGTCTGTACTCTGAAATTGGACTCAAACCCATCAAACCAACCAATAGGAGAATGATACCGCCTACCATACAAAGCCTCAAATGGAGCCATTTGAATACTAGGATAGTAGTTATTGTTATACATAAAATCTTCCAAAGCCGAATGTTGATCCTAAGAATTACCAAAATCAAGAACATAAGCCATGTCCTTCAGGACTGAATGTTTCTCTTGGACTGACCATCTATCTAGTGATGAATGTTGTGCTAATATAGACCTCAGTATCCTTATAATGCTAAATGGCTCTCTAGAACTGAGTACCGCAATTAGAGATAATAGAAATTGGTATACCATGATATCTAACCGCCTACTAAAGATAGATGAAGGCTAACCTCTCTACACTATAAGCAGTATAAACTGGAATGAAATGTGCAAAATTAGTTAACATGTCAACAATCACCCAAATCGAATCATGTCTACAAGGATTCAAGATAGATTTCGGGCTACCCAATGTAAACAAAAATATTATTCGGAGCATCGTCTTCGTGCCTTGGAGTTTAGTGTGGGTTCTAGATTCTTCTTATGGGTACCGCCCATGAAGAGCATGATGAGGTTTGAAGAGAGGCAAGCCCATCCCCGGTATATTAGCCCTTTCGAGATTCTTGATCGGATTGGTAATGTTGCTCACACACTAGCTTTGCCTCCTATATTTTAAGTTATGCATCCGGTATTTTATGTTTCTATTTTTATATGGTATATATCCCTGATGAGTCGCATATTCTTTGGTATGATTCAGTTCAGGTTGCTGAGGTTCTATTGATTTTTGAGAAGACAGTCTTGGATTTAGATTCAGGTTGCTAAGGTTCTATCGATTTTTGAGAAGATAGTCTTGGATTTGGATAAAAAGGTGAAGAAGTTGAGATCTCATGAGATTTTGATGGTTAAGGTGAAGCGCGAATATCGTGCTATGGAGGAAGACACTTGGAAGATCAAGATAGTTAATATCTCAGTATCCGTGTCTGTTTGAGCTTTTAGGTATTGCTTTATTTTGACTTTTAGGGATGAAAGTACTTTTAGTAGTGGATGTTGTAATTACCCTTTTGGTCATATTTACGATTTCATATTTTCTTGTATTCTAGAGCTTTCCTGTAGCGGCCCTAAGTCATTTGTGACTTATCAGGGCTGGTGGTTCTATTCTCGGGTTGTTCATTTGGTTTTTATGTCAGTTTTCTTATTTTAGGGCTATTTTTATTGAAATTAATGACTTCAGTCAACATTTTAAGAAAACCTACTCAGAGTCAAATTTAGAAAGTTTTTTTTTATCTCTGGAACGTGGATTTTGGTCTAGATGGATTCTTGGTTCGAGTCTGCGAGCTTCAATTTTGAGTTTATGCAAAATTGCGTGTTTTATGTGCCTTATAGTTCATAAGTGGAGATTGGGTAGCCATTTTGTGATCGAAGACTCAGATTAAAAATCTGACTACCCTATCAGCTTGAAAGTACTGAGTTTAGGTTAGGTGAGTTGTTCGTTCGGGCTTTGAGCCAACCAGTATCATTTTGAGTACCCGGTTGGAAAATTGGTTATTTTTCATAGAGTTTACTTTGGTCAACATTTTTCCGAATAGTCTCGAGTAATTAAGATCTTAGATTCGATATTTGAAGCCATTTGAAATTGATTTGCATGATCTACCATTGTTGTACTTTAAAGGTTTGAAGAACACAAGTAGGTTTTGAAATTGTGTTCAATTGTCTTGGAATTGATGTTTCAAAGTAGTGGGGTTTGATATTCATCACAAAAGGATCCAAATCTAAAGTTTCATGGAAATTCGAGTTAAATTGATAGAGTTGCAAAATTTTGGTGTTCTTTATATTGTTCTTAGCTTGAAAAAGAAGAACATAAAAAAGGTGTTAGATCCAAAAAAAAAAAAAGAAGAAAGAGAAAGTAAAAAGTGTTTGTAGGGTGTGAACATTCCAAAAAGTACAAGAGTAGACCATACAAGTACCAAATTAGAGTTCAAAATCATCGAGAAGCGGGTCATATGCATACCTCCAAATATTGTAGCATATGGCCATATGATGAGGGCATATGATCTCAACATTTGAAAGAGATTTTTGGAATGAAATACGACCCTCAAAATCACTATATGCGGCAACATACAATGAAATGCGGCCTACTTATGAGCTCTACATTTGGTAAATTTTTAACTTTTAAATTTCTTTCTCGTTGTTTGATCTAACTTATTTCCTTGCATCTAATTGATCTTAAATCACTTCTTTTAAGCTCTAAAGCTAATTTTCAACTAGTAATACACCTACTTAGTTGATATTAATTCTTGTGTCCTTTTTTTCATGCTACTTTGTTCTAGATTTTCTTTCTTTACATAATCGTTGAATATTCTTGGCTTAAGACTGTTAGAATTTTGGAACACCCTGAATCTTCGGGCTAAGATTTAAACCATCCTATGTATATGTTTTAACCTGAGCCCAATGAGTTTTTTACTTGAATCTGAGTTTTAATGTATCTTACCCTAATGTATGAAGAGTTCTGGACGACCGAGGTGGGTGAACCATTCGGAGGTGGACGAACCGTCCCCAGGGCCATCCAAAATTCCATTAGAATTTCCTATGGATGTCCTGGGATGGACAGATCATCTGGGATCAGTCCAAAATTCCATGATATTTATTCCATAATTATGCCTATTTATATGGTTTTATGTATTAAATTATAGCTTGATATGAATTATGTTTTTTCTTAGAACTTTCTACTGGAACTTTCTACTGATTTCACTATAAATGCTTAGAAACCTATGAACTAAAGTTATGATCATTATTTTAAAAAGGTTTTACCACAAGAAGGATTATTTTATATGAATTTGTATGACTCATGGACTTGATACAGGACTACGATATGACATGATATGACATGTTTATGGAGCACAGGATCAGCTTTAGAGATTTTTATTTCTCAGATATGTTACGAACTATGTTATGAGCATCAATATATAAAATTGGAAGGATTATTTAGCACTGAGAGAATACGGGTTCCAGACAACCAAATTCCAATAATTACGTAGCCAACATAAGTTCTTTATATTCCCATATATGGCCTAGTAATTTAGATCCCTAGTTATGGTTCTATCTATGGCAAGTTAGGAACCTTTTTTTTTAGTTAGGGACTAGCAAACTTAAATCTGTGAATGCTCACATAGTTTTATATATCGATTAAAAAAAACTCCCCTATGCATGAATTGTTATGATTTCTCTCCAGCATGTTTTCCATGACTTACTCCTTTAAATTCTAACTTATGAATACATGTCAAGGTATTATGGATATCACTTGTTTTTCTATGATATGTTCAGTTCTTCAGTAAATTTTAAGAGACTAATTTCATCTGTAGTATCATTTATGCTTTGCTCACATACTTAGTACCTTCCCTGTACTGATGCATACTTTGTGCCTACATTGTCTTATAATGTATATTTAGTCCATCTATCCAATGCTCAAGGATAGTTTGGATCTTCATCTAGTTATCAGTAGTGGTGAGTCCTTACTTATTCGGGGATATCTTACAGCTTTAGCTATTTCCTTCATAGATTATATCTTACTTTTATTTTAGTGTTTTAAGTTGCCTGGGGCATGTCCCAGTATTCCAATATCTTATATTTGAGGCATTTAGACATTAGTAAGTCTTAACTTTTAATCTTATGGGTATTTTATTGTGATTCTCTAAGTTATGTATTTATTCACTTATTTTAGGATAATTGTGACAGGTTCCATTATTGCTTTAGTATGTTACTGCTAAGCTTATTCAGTAAGTTTCTACTTGATTTTATGTTCAGAAACTTTGGGTTATGCATGAAGCAAGGGTTAACTCAGGGTCCCTCGAGATCTTAGGTACCATATTTCGTCCAAGCTGTAGACTCAAGCGTGAAAAACTTGGTATCAGAGCACAAGGTTCAGTAGTCCTATGATGTCTGAAAGACAAGTTCAGTAGAGTTTTTTTATGGGTGTGAAGAGCGCCACTCTTATAAAGGAAAGGCTATGTAGAGTGTTAAGAACAAGTTTACCTTCTTTCATAATTCTAAGTCGTGCTATGGATTTCTAACTTTAAATTCCTGTAACTCATGCATTACATGTTTCAAGTAATGCCTCCACATAGATATGCAAGTCATCCATGACAAAATATTCAAGCAATACTCCAGTTGTTGTCACTAGTTCATAACTCCGGAATGCATTGCCCAGCCTGGTCCAAGACATGACAAAATAAGTTCAATAGTAGGGTGAAGCCCCTGCAGTCCCAGTTGGTGGTTCTATGGCCACTAGGGTCAGATATTTTGTTCGGATGAACCCTCTTAAGTTCATGGGATCAGAGGTTGAGGAAGATCCTCAGAATTTCCTGGATAAGGTGAAGAAGATTTTGGAGGTTATGCAAGTTGTTGATGCAAAGGGTTTTGAGCTAGCATACTATCAGCTCAAGGCTGTGGATTATTTGTGGCATGTTCAGTGGAAGGGCTCTATGTTAGTGAGGGAATATGGCCTAAAGTTCACCCAATTAGTGATGAGAAGGTTTATTTATTGGGTTTTGGACTTACTAAAGAAAAAATGCAGATCAACTATGCTCTTAGGAGAAGTTGAAGGAAAGAGAGCGGTTGAACAAAAAGAATAGAACATATCAGTTTGATTAGAACCAAAAAAAGTATGGTGGGGGAAACTGACCTTCTTTTTAGCAGAAGTCTTCCACACTACCACCTTCATCAGCTAGTTCTCTAGCTCCAACTCCTAGATCCCACCAATTTAAGAAGGGAAATTTTTTAGGTTTGAAATCACAAGGAGCTATTTCAGAGAGTCATATGTCTTACCCCTTAGGAAACCAGTGTGGAAAGAACCATCCTAGTAAGTGACTAAATAGCCAAGATAGGTGTTTTAGTTATGGTTAGCCAAGTCATCGGTTGAAATATTATCCCTCGGTCAGACAGGGAAATAGTGATAACAAGTATCAGCCTACAGCTTCAGCGGCTCCTTCAGGCCTCCCAACTTAGCAAGGTACTACTTCTGGTACTAGTGGTAGTGGTCAGCACTAGAACTGATTATATGCTCTTGGTTCTCAGAAGGACCAGGAAGACTCTTAATGTTGTTATCGGTATGTAGTAGGTCTATTCATTTGATGTGTGCTTTGTTAGACCTAGGAGCCACTCTATCATCTGTTATTCCCTATGTTGCCATAAAATTTAGAGTTAGTCCAGAAAAAACTTCTAGAGCCTTTTTCAGTCTCTAGCCCAGTAGGTGACTTGGTTATAGCAAAAAGAGTAACAAAATTTCCCAGTCTCAATTCTTTCAAAAAGTCACTTAACTCGACTTAACAGAACTTGACATGGTAGATTTTGATGTCATTCTTGGAATGGACTAGTTGCATTCATATTGTGCTTCAGTTGATTGTAGAACCAGAGTAGTA
>JBDJHY010048757.1:0-13916 GCA_039654485.1 Withania somnifera
AGTTTACTATGATTTCACTCTTGAATTCCAGTATTTCAAAACTGAAACTTTAAAATAGGAAAACTGAGATAACGAACAAACAAGTCACCAGGGTGCCGAGCTACCACTCCCTGCAAGTCATAAACAACTTGGGGCAACTACCAATAGCTCTAAACACAAAAAAGACAAAAAGCAAGTAAATGACCGAGCGGGTCGTTACAACATCCACCACTAAAAAGGACTTTCATCCTCGAAAGTCAAGAAGAAAGTAGTACCTAAAGGCTCGAACAAATATGGATACTGGGCCCATATATCACGCTCTGTCTCCCAGGTGTCCTCCTCAACTAGTTAATGTGCCTAACGAACCTTCACTACCGAAACCTTCCTGGACCTGAGCTGTCTCACATCTTTGTCTATAACAGCCTCAGGCTCTTTAATATATGTCAGCGTGTCAGCAATCTGCACATCCTCTCAACGAAGGACATGGTACAGGTTTGGTACATAGCGGCGGAGCATCGATATATGAAAAACTAGGTGAACTACAGCTAACTCAGGTGGCAAGGAAAGTCTGTATGCAAAATCCCCAACTCTCTGCAAGATCTCGTAAGGTCCAATGAATCGGGGCTAACCTGGCCCTCGCCTACCAAACCTTATAACACCCTTCATGGGTGAGAATCTAAGGAAAACTAGGTCCCCAACATTAAACTCAAGGGGCTGAAGCCTACGGTCTGCATTGAACTTCTGCCTACTCTGGGTTACTCGCAGCCTATCCTGAATAAGTCTGACCTGATCTATAGTATCGTGGAGCCAATTAGAACTCTAAAGCTGAACCTCACTGCCACTAACCCAACCAATGGGCGATTTGCAATGCCTACCATACAAGGCCTTGGACGGTGCCATTTAGATACTGGAGTGATAGTTGTTATTATACGAAAACTCTGCCAAGTCCAAATGTCTGTCCCAACTACCTCTAAAATAAAAAACACAGGCACACACATGTCCTGAAGTACCTAAATGGTCCTCTCAGAATACCCATCTATTTGCGGATGGAAAGTTGTACTCAAATCAACCTCTGTACCTAACTCTCGCTGGATCGACTTCCAAAATCGGGAGGTAAACTGTGTGCCCCGATTGGATATGATAGACACCGGTAACCTACGAAGTCTAACCACCTCTCGTACATATAACTTAGCTAACCTCTCTATACCACAAGTCAAATGAGTTGGTAGAAAGTGAGTTGAGTTGGTCAATCGATCCACGATGACCTATATGCAATCAAACCCTCTGGAAGTACGGGGAAGGCTTGTGATAAATCAATAGTAATCCGCTCCCACTTTCACTCAAGGACAGGGAGCCTCTGCATCTCACCTCCCGGTCTCCAGTGTTTAAACTTTACCTGTTGGTAGTTAAAACACCGAAACCAAAGGACGCAATAAACCTCCTTATACCTCGCGACTAGTAGTGTTGCCTCAAATCGTGATACATCCTCGAAATACCCAGATGAATAGAGTACCTGGAATAGTGGGCCTCATACAACAATGTATGAGTCAGATCACCAACCCTCAGAACGATAAGGCAGTTATTAACCCATAATACACCATTGGCATCTACCCTAGCCCAATCAAAATCACCCGATAGGTCCCCCTCCCTTAATTGAACTAGGCGTGGTTCCTCATACTGGCGCTGTCGAATCTGGCCAATCAAAGATGATTTTGGCTCAATACAGGCAATAACTCGCTCTAGAGCTAATAGGTCCAACTTAACCATCATGTTGGCTAAGAACTGTACATCCCGAGCTAACAGTCTCTCAGAAGCAGGCAACGTAGCTAGACTACCCATACTCACCGCCTTCTGGCTTAAGGTATCGGCAACTACGTTAGCTTCCTCGGATGGTAGAGAATAGTCAAGTCATAGTCCTTCAAAAGCTCAACCCACCTCCGTTACCTTTAGTTAAGCTCCTTCTGACTTAGTACATATTGCAAGTTGCGGTGGTTCGTAAATACCTCGCAGTGGACACTATATAGGTAATGCCTTCAGATCTTAAGCACGAAAAATACCTCCGCAAGCTCCAAATCATAGGTGGGGTAGTTGCGCTTGTGATCCTTCAGCTGCCTTAAAGCATAGGGTATGACATAACCCTGCTACATTAGAATACAGACCGACACCTGAAACATCACAATAAACTGTAAACGGCTGGCCCTCAACGGGTAGGAAAAGAACTAGAGTAGTGGTTAGCAACTCCTTTAGCCTCAAAAAGCTGGCCTCACACTCAGCTGACCACTGGAAGGGCACATCCTTCCGTATCAGTCTAGTCATTGAGGCTGTAATGGAAGAGAAACTCTGAACAAAATAACGGTAATACCTGACTAACCCCCAAAACCTACGAATCTCAGTGACGGATATTGGTCAAGGCCAATCACACACTGCTACAACCTTAGCTGGATCAATACTGACGCCAGCACCCGATACCACATGACCTAAACATAAAACGGAATCCAACCAAAACTAACACTTTGAGAACTTAGTGTATAGTCGATCAGTCCTCAGAGTCTACAACACAATCCTCAGGTGGCCCTCATGCTTGGCTTGGCTCGGCTCCGCGAGTAGACTAGTATATCATCGATGGAGACAATCACAACGAATCTAAATAAGGTCGAAACACCAGAGTTATCAGATCTATAAAAGTTGCAGGGGTATTAGTTAACCCAAATGACATCACCAGAAACTCGTAGTGGCCATATTTCATTCGAAAAGCTGTCTTCGGACATCCTCAGCCCGAACCCTCAACTGGTGGTAACCAAACCTTAGATCAATCTTAGAAAACACCATGGCTCCCTAAAGCTAATCAAATAAGTCATCAATGCAAGGCAGAGGATACTTATTCTCAATAGCTACCTTGTTTAGCTGCTTATAATCAATACACGTCCATAGGGACCCGTCTTTATTGGAGCACCCCATGGCGATACACTAGGATGGATAAAACATCTATCAAGAAAGTCCTACAGCTAGACACTCAACTTACGAAGTTCGGTTGGTGCCCTACTGTATGGAGGGATGGAAATGGGCCTTGTTCCCGGCTCAACCTCGATAGCAAAGTTTACATCCTGCTCAGATGGAAGGCTAGGAAAATTGGCAGGGAAGACATCAACAAACTCCTTAACAATCGGCACAGTCTCAAGGGAAAGGGACTCAGCACCAATACTCTAACATAGGCCAAATAAGCATAACAACCCCGAGTGACAAGTCTACGGGGTCGACAATAAAAAATGACCAAAACCACCGAATGGCTAGTGGGACCACGTCACACTACAGGGGGTACACCAGACATAGATAAGGTTATGGTCTTGGCATAATCCAGGACCGTACAATAAGAGAACATCTAGTCCATGCCCAGAATAACATCAAAATCCAACATAGCTAGCTCAATCAAATCAACTCACGTGTCGTGATCCTGAATAGTCACCAGAAACGACTTGTATACCCGATCCACCACTAGAGCTGTACCCGCTAGGGTAGATACACTCAAGTATATAGGCAACCGCTCGTTATCAACACCCAATCTAGAAGAAAAATAAATAAAAAAGTAGGAGAGGGTAGAGCATGGATCAAACAAGGTCGGTGCAAAAAACCCAAACACAGATAACATACCAGTAATAACTGCATCGGAGGCCACTGCTTAGCCTTGGCAGGAATAGCATAAAGTTGGCGCTGCTCCACCTCCCTCTATGTACCCATGCCTCTGCCTCTACCTCTAGCCATCCGTCCTCCTCCCCGGACTCCTCGAAAGGCTGGTGGCCTACATATGACTACTGGAACTGCCTGCAATAGCTGAACAGGCAGCGCTACAGCCGAGAAGCCCTACACTAGAGGTAATCTCAGGTATAGTGACCTCGAGCCCCACACTTATAACAATCATCACTGGCCCTGGGCTGGCTACGTGACCCCTCAGCAAAACCTCGCGAACCTGAAATTGGGCCCCTGGCGAGCTGGCTGCTCACCCTTCTACTAGAGGCCTGGTGCTGTCAGCCCAGATAAAATCTCAGGTCAAACCCACGATCCTTTGACCTGGACCCCGAAAACCCACCTTGTTGGCGGTTCCTCTTCTCGCTACCCTTGTGGGCTTGGTGAGTGAATACCTCCATACGGTGAGCGTGGTCCAAAACACCCAGAAATAACCTATGCAACACTAGAAGTAACTCAACATGACCTGCATATTAGGCCTCAGACTCCAAGCAAAGTGGCGAATCCACTCCTCTTCAGAAAATATCATATCTTTGGAATATTTGGGTAACTCATTAAAGCAAGCCTCATACTCTGGAACTTTTATCGAACCCTGTCTTAGAACCTCAAATTGAGCCTGCGATTCCTTATGGACACTTTGAGACACATACTTAGCTAGAAATGCCTCTATAAACTATTCCCAAGTAAGCGGAGTTGACCCTGGCGATTTATGATCCTGGATGTCCGCCACCACCGACTAGAAGTGCCCTCAATCAAATAGGATGTGAAGTCTTTCCCATGAGAATGCAGAAGCACTAATGTCTGAAGGCGCTCCTAAAAAACAGTAATAAACTCATGAGGGTCCTACCCCTATGCTCTTGAGAACCTAACTGGGACAACTCAGAGGAAATGGTCTAACATCTTCCGCACCTCAAATGTGGGTATAGTAAGATCTAATGCTGGTGTAGGGGTAGTGGCAGTAGTTTGAAGTGGTGTAATTGGTGGTGCTGTTGGTGAAGGAGCTAGAGCTGCAGAAGATGGGGGAGGTGGTACACCCTGTGCTGCTCCCTGAGTAGATGACTGCAGTTGGTCCACCGCTGTACCATTTAACATCTGGAGCATATGCCATAATAGGTCTCTGAGTACAGCAGGTGGTGGCTGAACAGGCTAAGATGGTGGCATGGGGGGGGGGTTCCTATGACTGTGAAGTAGCTGGAGCAGTAGAAACAATCAAAATATCCTTCCTTACCCCTTTCTAGATTGCTGGGGAAGGGTCTCGATCTACCGAAGATCCTCTAGTGCGGACCATCAGCAAAGGAATTAGGCCAAGGTAAGTTCCAAAAGAGTTCGAATAACAACGCACGATAGGATTCAAAGGAGGACAGTAATTCCTAAGGTACCCTATAACCTCCCGAAGATTAGATACGGACATCTATGCCCTGATTCGCAGGACTCTACTAGGTACTTACTCTACTGCCAATGAGACCGGTGAACCTGGCTTTGATACCACTCTGTCATGACCCAAAATCTCGGGCCATGATGGCACCTACAACCCTCTCGTAGACAAGCCTAACCCTATATCTTGGAGCTACTCATAATGGGCTATAACTCTCAGAATGACCAATATTGTAAAGGAAACATTACACAATACATAATAACGGAAGCCAACTAGAAATCATAAAAAACTCGAATCCCAAAACCTGGTGTCACTGGCATGTTGAGCTACTATACAGGATAAACGAAAGATACAAAATACAAAATCTCCCCTAATAGGTAATAATATACAGGGTCTTCTGTGGACCGAATAAAACAAACCAAGTGAAGGAAACCACGGTCGGCTCAGATGACAAAGCTCACTGTAATCTCCGTAGTCAACTAGATCTACTCCGTACGATCACCCCGACGTTGATAACCCTTGCCTCTATCTGCACCACGAAAAAGGTACAAAAGAGCAAAACAAGTACCAAACAAAGTACCCAGTAGACATCATTGATCGACTGGGTTAAGAATAACATACTGGTAATAAAGCGTGGATGTAAAACAGGTCAGTAATAGTATAAAAATAACAAGAAAACAAGGAAACTAATAATAATTAGGATAGTAAAGAAACAAAGGCCCAGCCCTTTAGTGCCAATATTAAAACGAAGTCCCAGCCCTTTAGTGCCAATAATGGTCCAGACAATAAATATACAGAGGATCAATACAGACACAGTAATAAAGTAATTAACGGTGGAAATGGGAAATAAACGGGGTCTAGGATCGGCCAAAAGCCACCAGCTAAGAGGTCATCTCACCATACTCGTCGCATAATAGATGAAACAAATATTGGGGTTAGTGGCTTCCACACGATGGGCCAAGACCCGGGCATGCGACACTTCACCCTCTACGCCTCCTCATAGGCCTCAAAAACCAATAAAAATATCAACAGATAAGTAAGGATCAGCCTAAGCAACCCAGCCCACACTATAAGCCATGTTACAAGCATAATAATATTAACCCAATATAGAGTGCACAAAATAAACCCACCCTAACTGGATGTCGAAAGAAAACCTGAAAGTGCATCCAAAGCTCCAACACCATCAAAACCACCCAAAACTAAACAAATACAAGCCCAGGGGTCAGAATAGGAAAAGAGAGACCCATGTTGCAATTTAGCAACCCAGGTTGGGAAACAGGCCCCGAAATATTAAACAAAAAAATACCAGAATGAAGGGCTCGACTTAAGGAACACGTGGTTCGATTATAAGCCTAGAGGGACCACCAGAGGGTCCTCAAAACATCCCAGAAGCGGTGTGATCAAAAGTGCAAAACGTTGCACAAACACTATAAGTTGAAACAAGAGAAATACACAATCAGATTAGGGTGTCGCCTAAATGCTAAGCATTAACCAGCCAAAGTACAAGAATTACAACACAATTCAACTAAGAAATTAGTTGAAACAACAGGAAAAAATGAAGGACCAACAATGGTGAAAAACCACCAATTCACAGAATTAATGAAGAAGAAACAACTTACCAACGAGAGGGAGAACAAAAGGACCTTCGGGAGGGACTTCCCTTTAATTTGGTTGAGTTTGGAACCAAAAATTCAGCCTGGATGGAGGAGAAACTGAATAGAAAAAGGAGGAAGTACTCTGCGAATTCGAGGAAACAACTTATATACTGCTAGTCTTTTGTTCATTGCAATCGTGTTGGGAAAGGGTTGCGATCGCAATGAGATGGGCTACCAGTCATCGCGATCGTAAGGTTGGGGCCATGATCGTGTAGGGTATAGGGAAAAGGCATAGAGGTCGCGTGGCTAGGGTCGTGATTGCATAGGGTAAAGGAGTAAAGCATTGGGATCTCATAGCTTTGTTCACGATTGTGAAGAAGGGGAGTTCCTACACCAGATGCGGTTTGAAAGCAAAAATCAGCAATAGAAGAATGGCCCGAAACACCACTCAAAATGTATTTGGAAGTCAAATTATGCAAAAAAAACTATGTACGCATATCCAAAACATCATTCCGGACTCAACGGTGTAGATAAAATCGAGATACGAGGCTGTTTTGGAAGAATATTAACCAAGTCAATGCCTTAAACCAAAGTTCACAACTTCTACGCACAATCTCAAAACTTTAACAATAACCTCGGGAAGCAGACCAACTACCCAACTAGCCTAAAATCGATGGAAAACCGATCTGATACTCCGATCATCAACATACAACCCCGACTCCAAAATGAGATTCGGCTAGGTTGAATTTCCATAAAACAACCCAAACTCCAATCAAAAGGTCCAGGACACGAACTTAAGGTCCATCTAGACCAAAATCGGCATTTTAGAGCTAACAAAATCGTTAGAATTTGATTTTGATTATGTTTACTATGATTTCACTCTCAAGATCCACTATTTTAAAATTAAAACTTCTAAATAGGAAAACTACGATAACGAACAAATAAGTCACTAGGGCACCGAGCTACTGGTCCCAGCATGTCATAAACGACTTGGGGGAAACTACCAAATAACTCTAAGCTCAAGAAAAGATGAAAAGTAAGGACATGACCGAGCGGTCATTACAGTATTTTTAGATAAAAAGATGAAAAGAGGAGTATTTTTAACCAAAATATTGAATGTTGGGGTATTTTTAGATTTAGCGGTGGAAGGAGGATATTTTGAGATATTTTCAATAGATTAGGAGCATTCTTGGCCCTTTTCCCTTTTTATTGATTTTTTGATTTGTTGTATTAAAAATTATATATATTGTATAACTTTTTAAGCATAAGTTGTTTATTTTATAAAAACAGCCTCCACCTTATTTAACTTTTTATATTTTCATTGCAAGCTTTACTTAATTATTTTTAAATATAAAGCCTTTCTCTTATTTACCTTAAATAACTTTATCTGTGCATTTGGTGACTGTGTTGTTTGTGTTCAACTTTATGTCAATGCTTATATATAGCAGAAAACGAAGAATAAAAAGTGTGAGCGAAATTTGTACCTTTTGGTTGATAATTTCTCAAAATGTTATATCTATTGCTAGGGTTTTACCCAATTATGAGTTTTTACATGATTTTCATTCCCAACATGATGTTTATGATCTTCATTCTTATTAAACATAATTATGCATGATTTTTATAGATTTAATTATATTTTTAAGCCATGAATAGTGATTTAGCATAATTTTAGAATTTTTATGCTATTACAAAAAAAGCTATATGCATGATTTGAAAGAAATGTTTTAGAAAGAGATTTTTCAACATATGATTTATGCTATGATATGGAGCATAGGCCCAAAGTAGTAAGATTTATGGACAGTTTTGATATCCAGATATATTACATGTTATATGTACATCCATCACTACCTAAAGTAGGAAAGTTATTTCAAGCAGAGATAAATAGGATAGTATAATTTAAGAGATACCTCCGTCTGATGTTGAGCCAAAAAAGATATCAAATGTTGATGAAACTCCGGAGTGCAAATGAACCCAGGCATAAAAGGGTTCTTCCATCCGATACTAAGCATACAAGAAGGGGTGATGATCATTACTTATCCATCACTACCTGAAGTAGGGAAGCTATTTCAAGCAGAGATAAAAAAGATAGTATAATTTAAGAGATATCTTCGTTTGATGTTGAGCCAAAGAAGATATCGGATGTTGATGAAACTCCAGAGGTTGTGATTGTTGACCTAGTAGTGAGTGAGAATAAAATAGTTATGCTGGGTATGGAAGGAAAGAAGGTGGGTGAGACATGTGTCAAACAGGGAAAAGGCTTCTTCTCCCAATCCATTGCCTAAGGTTAAGCTTCTAATTCCCGAGAGGTAGAAAAAGAAAGATGAGGTTGTGTATTTCCAAAAATTTATCTCTATGTTCAACTCTCTTTCTATCAATATTCCTTTGGTGGATGCATTGCTCTATATTCCCAGATATGTTAATTTTATGAAGGAGTTAGTCACTAAAAATAGGAGCTTGGAATTTGAGACTGTTGTAGTCTCCCATCATTGCAGTGCCATTATGTCTTGCTCCTATATATTAAAAAAAGAGGATCCAGGGGGTTTTTACCGTCCATCTACAATAGGTGTTTATGAATTTTCCAAGTCCTTGTGTGATTTGGGATCAAGCATAAATTTGATGTCGCTTTCCATCTTCTAACTATTGGGGCTTCATAAACTCCAATACACTATTATGTGATTGCTTATGGCCTACCAGTCTATCAAAAGGCTGAAATGTATCACATATAATGTGTTGGTAATAGTGGGAAAGTTCATATTTCCTACAGACTATGCGAAGTAGACAATGATATCCCCAATATTCTTAGGAGACTATTTTTGGCCACCAGAAGGGCGTTAGTGGATGTTGAGCGAGGAGAAATGACTTTCAGAGTTAATGATGAAGTAGTTACCTTCAATATATGCAGATTGATGAAGCAACACCATGATTGGTAGGTTATGTCAGTCATTGATGTTGTCGATGAAGAAGTAGCTGGAGTTAGTGAAGTTGAGGGTTTTGGAGAGTCATTGGATGTTGTATTGTTGGATCACAATGATGACGAAGTGATAAATTATGATGAATTAGTGGCAGCTCTGCATGGGTTAGGAACTTATTTAAATAACCCAACCAAGTTGTATCTTGATCTAAAAATAAAAAAAAACTCCTCCAACCAAGCCATCTATAGAGGAGACACCTCAAATTGAGTTTAAGGCTATGCCTACGCACCCCTAGTATATATAATTAAAGAGAAATAGTACACTGCCTGTTATTGTTATGGCATATCTGACTGGAGGCAAAATTGAGGCTCTCACATCTATGTTGAGGAAATTAGTGAAGGCAATTGGATGGACAAAGGACAATATCATTAGCATTCCACCAGGCATTTGCACATATAAAAAAAAATACTTTTGGAGCCAAAAATCAATCCTAGTATTGAGCATCAACACAAATTAAATAAGTCGATCCAGGAAGTGGTGAAAAAGGAAACAATCAAGTGGCTGGATGCTAGAGTGGTTTACCTATTTCAAATAAAAGGTGGGTAAGTCCAGTCCAATGTGTCTTGAAGCAGGGGGTATGATGGTAGTTCTAAATGATAAAGAAGAATTAGTCCCTTTGAGGCTGGTTAAATGATAGAGGGTGTGCATGGATTACCAAAATCTAAATGCAAGCATGGAGAAAGATCATTTTCCACTACCTTTCATGGATCATATACTAGACAGTTAGCTGGACGTGGATGGTACTTCTTTATGGATAGGTACTCGAGGTACAATAAGATATACACAATGCCTGATTACCAAGATAAAACCACTCTTATTTGTCCCTATGTGATATTTTCTTTCTAAAGGATGCCATTTGGGCTATGCAATGCACCGCCACTTTTCGACAGTGCATGCTAGGCATCTTTTCTGATATGGTAGAGGACACCATAGAGGTGTTTGTGGATGACTTATAGGTTGTTGGGAACTCTTTTGAGTTATGCTTGGATAACTTACATATGAGACTAGATAGATATGTGGAGAATAATCTAGTATTGGACTGGGAAAAATGTCACTTCATGATGAATAAGGGAATTATTCTCAGGAATAGAATCTCAGAGAAAGGGCTACAGGTAGACAAATCAAAGATTGAGGTTATCAGGAGCCTGCCACCTCTAACAACCATCAAATTGTGAAAATATTTTTAGGCCACGCCGGATTCTATCGATAGTTCATCAATGATTTTTACAAGATGGTTTTTCCATTATGTAAGCTTGTTGGAAGATACGAAGTTCATGTTCATCGACAAATACTTTGATACCTTTAATGCTATGAAAGAAAAGCTAACCACTGCACCTATAATCGTGCCTCTTGATTGGTCAAAGACCTTTGAAAAATATGTGATGCAAGTGGGCTTGAGTTGGGGGTTGCAACGTCCAAATAAAAAAAAAGTTGTTCCATCTAATCTATTATGCAAGAAAGACTCTAAACACTGTACAAAAAGTTTACACGGTGACTGAGAAAGAGTTGTTGGAAGTAGTCTTTGGTTTTGAAAAGATTAGAGCTTATCTTTTAGGCATAAAATTGACGGTGCACACAGATCATGTAGCCATCTGATACTTAATGGAAAAAAAAGAGGCAAAGTCGAGATTGATAAGGTAGATCCTCCTACTTTAAGAATTTGATTTTGTAGTAAAAGATCAAAAGGGGTGAAAAAATCTAGTGGTGGATCATTTTCCCTGCCTTGAGAAAAACATGATAGAAGGATGCCCGGGAGATAAATGAGACCCGGATGAAAATGTGATGGTGATTGTAGATGATACCATCCCATACTACGCAAACTTTGCAAGCTATATTATTTTTGGGGTGATTCCTTATGGTCTCAACTCCCACCAAAGGAAGATATTTTTACATTATATAAAGTGGTACTATTGGAATGAGCCTAATATATTTAGGGAGTATGTAGATGGTATGTTCTGATATTGTGTCCTAGAGGGTGAAATGCAGAAAATTTTTAAAGCTTCTCATTCCTCTACTATTGGGGGACACCATGGGGGAATCAGGACAACTCACTAAGTACTCCAAAATGGGTATTACTTTGCTTCCCCCATCATGATGCTCACGAGTTCGTAAAGTATTGGCACTAGTGCCAACTCTAAGGGGGTATAACAAAGAGGCATGAGATGCCCATGAGGACGACATTAGAAGTGGAGTTGTTTGACGTGTGGGGAACTGATTTTATGGGCCCATTTGTAAGTTCTTATAAAAATAAATACATCATGGTTGCTATGGAATATGTGCCCAAATGGGTGGAGGAAGTGGATCTACCAAATAATGAAGAAAAAAGTGTCACCTAGTTTCTCAAAAGGAATATATTCATAAGGTTCGTGACTCCCTGGGCAATAATAAGTGATGGGGGCTCCCACTTTTACAACAGACTATTTATAGTGTTGCTCACTAAGTACAAACTAAATCAAAGAATTACACTAGCTTACCGTCCTTAAGATAGTTGTCAGGTTGAGGTTTCCAATCATGAGATTAAAGATATCCTCGCCAACATGGTGAATGGGGGTTATGTTGACTGGTGCAAAAGTTAGATGATTCCCTATGGGCTTATTGGATGGCTTACAAGTTACCAGTAGAGATGTCTCCATACCAAATTATGTTTGGAAAAACTTTCCACCTCCCAATGGAACTGGAATATAAGGCTCTTTGGGCACTAACGTAATTAAATATGCAATGAGAAAATGCTTCTAGAGCCCGAGTTGATGATTTACATGAATTGGAAGAGTTTCACCTTCAAATATATGAAAGATCGACTTTTTACAAGGAGAGGTTGAAGAGATGGAATGATTCCAAGATCCTAAAGAGATATACCCAAGATGGTAGATGATGTTCTTTTGTTTAGCTCGAGGATGAGGCTTTTCTTAGGAAACTGAAGTCAAGATGGACAGGACCATTCAAAGTTGTTAAGGTCCATTCTAGCAGAGCGGGGGAAATATAAGGAAAAGATGGAAGGTCGTTCAAGGTCAATGAGACCTCCTTAATTAGTATTTTATAGAGCATCAAAGTGCGACCTTAATCGAGGTGGTCTATTTTGAGGAGTCTTGACAAGGAACTGGGTATTATGTCATGTCGTGACTATAACTAAGGCGCTTCTTGGGAGGCAACCCAAGTTTATATCTTTTTTGTTTTAGTTCATCTTTATTTTCATTTTTTAGAATTTTTCATGATGGTGTGATAAGTGTGAAGGGGAGAAGGTCTTTGGAAGCATGAAATAAACTAAAAACACAAGGCAAAAATCTAGGTTTTGCACAATCAGTGAGGCATTGAAATTCAGGTCTGTGCATCACTGAATGTGCAAATGACTCAAGGAATATACAACTAGGAAACTGGGGTTACTGTGATCTGGTGTGATTCTTTGCAGCATCCGCTAGGTATTGCAAGTCAAGCTTGCGAATCATAGAATGTGCAATAGATCTCCAAAAATATATTGGGAAATTTGAGCTACGGTAATTTTGAGGGGGGCTGTTTTGAATCTGCGATTCACAGACATGATTTGCGATGCTAAGGCATCACGACTTATACTACTAATATTGCATAATTAGCAATACACAACAATGAATAGTTTAAATCCTTGTGATTTTAAAACCATCGTTTTCTTTCTATAACCTCTCATCTTCAGTTATTAAAGAAAGAACATTATATATAATCACACGAATCACAATTTGGGTTACTAGTCTTCTATTCCAACAGTTGAAAACAATCCAACTGTTGCATCTCATTTCAAGGTTAGAATTTTCCCTAATTTTTCTTATTTTTTTTGGGTATGATCACTATCTTAGGATGAATCCCCATGATTTGCATGATGATACGTGTAGTTCTATCATTATTATCATGATTTAGTGTGAAAATTAAAAGCAAAGGCATATGAATCCTCTGAATTTTGTGAATGGAACTAAAATTGTAGGTGAAAACCCTTCCCTTACTTTCTTTGGTTTGAATAAGAAACCCACGTAATAAGATTGCAATTCTAAGGATCTGGGGAAGTCTTAGTACCCTAGTTTTTAATTGTAAAATGAATTATGGTTGAATCAAGTGAAGTTTCTGATAATTCTATAAATTGTGACCATGATGTGTAATGACCCTCAAGGTCATTTATGATAAATATGCAGTGTCTTGCATTCTAGAGCATTTCGGTAGTTTCCCCAAGTCATTTATGACTTGTTGGGACCGATAGTTCGGATCCCTGGTGACTCGGTCGAGAGAAATCTC
>JBDJHY010048975.1:0-13915 GCA_039654485.1 Withania somnifera
TCTGCTGAAGCCCCCATTTTATTTGCGAAAGCATGTGAGCTTTTCATTCTGGAACTCACAATTCGTTCCTGGCTTCACGCTGAGGAAAACAAGAGACGGACTCTGCAGAAAAACGACATCGCTGCCGCGATTACGCGGACTGATATCTTCGATTTCCTTGTTGACATTGTTCCGAGAGATGAGATCAAGGAAGAGGGTGCTGGTCTTGGGCCTGGAGGAATGGTGGGTTCCACAGCAAGTGGTGTTCCGTATTATTATCCACCAATGGGACAGCCTGCTCCACCTGGGGTGATGATGGGAAGGCCTGCTATGCCTGGAGTTGATCCTTCAATGTACGTTCAGCCTCCGCCACCACCTTCGCAGGCGTGGCAGTCGGTTTGGCAGACTTCTGAGGATAATTCATATGCTGGTGGAGGCAGCAATGGACAGGGTAGCCTTGATGGTCAAAGGTAACTTTGTCATTTCCTTCAGATCTGAGTAAGCTAGGGTTTGAAAGAATTATCTTTGTCAATTAGAATTGCTTTCTTCCATTTTTTGAGTTTGGGGTGTTAGTGTTTCCTGTTAAAGCTGCAATTTTACCCTTTTTTTTTTAATCTTTGTTTCAGTTTTACCATATCAGATAGTATCTGCATATATTTTTGGTTTTTATATGTTTGCCTTCTTGGTTGTTGAGCACATTTTGGGCAATCTTTACCAAATTCGAGTAAAGTACTTGTATAATTTCGTGCATTCTCCCTTTACTTGGTAAAGAACAAATATGTTCTGCAATTTAATTGATGCTGCAACATGAAGATTGAAGTTACACTCTAGACTTTCATCAATCAGTTCTGCATCCTGGAGAAAATGATTTGGGAATCTGGATTTTATGGGTATCCAAATTTAGAGCAACTAGCTTTTATGCGTTCACACATTTGTTTGACACGCTTTATTATGAAGGAGTTCAAGATTGATTCTCTTAATTGAAAAGTACAAGATTTTTTTTGCAGTGGTAACTGTCATAGGTGTTGATGCTAAGTGGAGCTAAATCAAAATTTTTCTGTTTCCTTACCAATGGAATGATTATATATGCATGCCCGGGATATGCTATCCATTACCATTACCTATTATCCTGGAAGCAACTGACATCTGATGTATTAATCGATGTTACAAAGTTCATAAAGTGCTTTCCATTTCCCATAGCCTTTTATGTTGTTTACATGCATGTCAAGGTATAGTTCTTGCTTTTTCCTCATCAAGTAATTATTGGTCATGCTAATGCATAGTGAACACAAGGCCTGTAGGTAAAGTGGGATTAAATTTAGTTACTAGCCTGTTGGCTTATAGTATTCCTTATAGAAAAGTTAATCCAGAGCAAGTCTGAAGAACTAGGATAGTGTGATTTGGTTAGTTACATTGTTACAACCATTTCTTTTCTCCCTTTTTGTTGTTTGGGTGCATTAGAGTGTCGTATCACGAGCAATTCTCCTTGTGCAAGTCCATTTCCTACAGACACAAACAACCGACTCAATTGTAGCTAGGAGTCCTAATTCTTGTGTGGTACTATGTAATTCAACTGTCTATATATTCTCCCTATTGTATCAAATAATAATATGGAAGAGAACGATTAATTCTTGAGCACATAATTCCTTGTGATATCATGGTATCAGAGCTATCAACAGATTCGTCTAAATTCTTCCAATTACCTCGTCCGGCAAACACAGATTTTGCCCTTTGTTTGTCGTCAAGACCTCTTCGGTTATGTTGATGGCAGTCACCGTGTCCTACATCTCACATGTCAAGCAAAGACAATGAAGAAGTTACCGCTAATCCTTAACCTGCTTATCTCTTCTCTATGAGAAGAAATTTATCCACATCAAAAGAAGTTTGGTATGCACTGAAGGCGGCTCTTTTCTCCCCATCCAATACAAGAAAACTTAGTCTTCATATGCAGCTTCAAAGAACACGAGACAAGCTGATTTACATATCACGTAGTATCTTCACAAGGCCAGACTCATATGTGACGAATGGACTGCTGGGGGTCATCTTCTCTCTCTCCAAATAAAGCATCTACATATTAAAGAGCCTCAGAAGTGAATTTAAAGATATAGTTACCACTTTATCTGCTCGCTCAAATCAGTCTCGTTTAGTGAATTACAGTCTTCTCCTAAACCATGAATTTATTCATGGCCAGACCCTCTCCTCTCCGTCGATCACAAGTTCGTCATCATCAGAAATTGCATCTGACCCATCTGCGCATCTGAGTCATCGATCATCCCAATCTGATCGCAAGTCTAATGTAAATCGCGGATAAGGCCTCCTGAATAATTGAGGCAAAAGAGGACATCACTGTGGCAGAAACAACTCCTACAGGGCAGTTCACCCTCTGGTCAACAGTGGTCTGATACACACCTATGGCGTACTTGTCGCAATAGATTGCTCCAATCTTTGGGAATTCACAATCGTTTCTACACTCCGGCGCTACACATCATATTACTCCCGATCCGCTCACCAATTAGGATGCGTGATTGACGCATTTTTTTAAATGATCTGGGCATTTTCCTTTGGGCTAGGAGGGCTTCCACTAGGGAAAGACACATGCTCTCCAATTTCTATTCTTTGTTATCTCTATCGAACTTATTTGTTCCAAACGCGGGAGTCAGTCTTTCGATTCAGTAGAGCGAGAATCGCGTTTTTAGGAATATACCGGAGCCATTCTTCTAAGAAATAATAAAAGTAGGAGAATAGTTGACTCTTCACACTTACCCCATTGCTAACCTTCAACAGGTGGAAAACTATTAAGGTACTGTTCGAGTTCACGTCGGCACTTGTCAAGGCCTTATAAATTCATCACATTTGTATTCAACTTTATCCCTCTCCTCAAAATCACTTGCTCTTATAAAATATTCTCCATGTTCTTTCTATTACAAAAAGCTTATTCTCCGTTCAAAATTTTTCTAGTGATAATAACACATTTTAAATTCCATGCCTTCTATTTTTGCTGAAGTAAATTCCATCCCTTTTATTTTAATGTCAAGGATTGAGCATCCAAGACACTTCTTTCAGGTTGGAATAACGATGGTCTATACTCTCTTCCTCTCAAGTCATTCTCTCTGCAATATTCCTCATGGTCATCTTCCGCTTTCTCTTCAGCAAAAACATCTTCTACATGTTGGCATCTTCGGCTAGGACACGCTCACCCGCATATGTTACATCAACTCATTCGGAAGCATAGTTTACTTTGCTCTAGTTTCAATTCTAATCATATTTGTAGTGCGTCCGACTTGGCAATTTGCACAAGTTACACTTCATTTTCAATTAATAAAAGTACTTTTATTTTGTGTTTACTTTTTGCAAATGTTTGGGGTGTTGTTCGCACCTTGTCATATGATAGTCACAAGTACTATCTCGTGATGATTATTCAAACTACACTAGGGCTTTTTTGTGAAACTAAAACCCGAAGTCGTTTATATCTTTTATCAATTTAAACTCTCGTTGATAAGTAATTTAACACAACAATAAAATCTATTCAATCGGACTTATGCGCCCTTTGGCATTGCTCATTGTATTTCTTGTCCATGGACTCATGAACAGGAAAAGGTTGAGCAAAAACATCCTCACATAATTGAAATCGGACTCTTTTAGCTCATAGTTCTACACTGTTTCGCTATTGTTTTTTTGCACTTGAATCACCCATCTATCTTATCAATCGTCTATCCTCCCCCTCAAATGCTAGCCAATTACCTTTTGAACTTGCTTTGCCCAAGTCCTTAGATTATTTTTCCTTTGATAGTTTGGTCGCCTCTGTTTCGCCTATATTCACCCATATAAGAAACATAAATTGGATTTTTGAAGCGTCCATATGTCTTTCTTGGGTAAACTCTATGCATCTTGGGTATCGATGCTTTCGTATCGGGGTCATGTTCTTAATGAGTTAAAATGTTTCATATCATGTCTAATCACCCCTCCCAAGTCTTCCTACATGTCTACCTCTTTATAGACCTATCGCATCCAAATTTAATTTTCTTCTATGTTTTATTGAAAACTTAAATCAACCTCTCTATCTTACCACTGAAGTGGAGGTAAGGACTGTGCACACTGTAGCCTTCTTAGACCACACTTTGTAGGAATAAACCGGGTATGTTGTTGTTGTGAATTGAGAACTTACCAAGAATTGCTTTAGGCACTTGCTTAAGTGAAATTATAGATGGTTAATAGATGATTGTCGTTTATATTTATCTTGTTTCCATTTGGAAAATGAATTAGGGTTACTTATATATCTTTTGAAGATAAATATTAGTCTATTTACTTTTCATAGTCAGGTAGATAAAATTATTGAAATCCTCCTTTACTTTTTTCTTCTTTGATCCCTCTTTCCTATAGGTTAATCTAGTTAAATGAAAGAGGAGGGAAAGAAAAGGTCCATTCTTAACTCACTAATGGAAAAAAATTCATTTTGTTTTTAATCCTAATGAAGCTCCAACCTAAAGTATAACGAAAAATAATGTTTGACCACAGATAACATAAAATGGTAGATTTAGATCGACATATCTTGATATGTGGACATTATTCATTTTACATGGGAACTTGGTTTATGGAAGGGAAAACAAGCTTGCGAACGATAAGGGTAGAAGTGAACCCAAACTAAAAATAAAATAAAGTTGAGCAATTTTGTATTTGTCATGGTTGAGATAGTTCGGACATGTGACTAGGAGGGACACTGATGCTCCAGTGTGGAGGTGTGAGAGGTTGGCTATGGATGAGTTCAGGCGAGGTAGAGGTAGACTGAAGAAATATCAGAAGGAGGTGATTAGATATGCCAAGAACTAGTTACAGCTTACCGAAGACATTGCCCTAGATAGAAAACTGTGGAAGATGCGTATTATGATAGAAGGATGGTAGTGGTAGTATTGTATCCTTGTTAGTAGATACTAGTGCTTTATTTTGTTAGTCGTGCTAGGAGCCATAGTGATATGCTTGTAATGTTGGTTCTTGGAGTTTCGATGAAGTGCTTTATTTTGTTAGTCGTGCTAGGAGCCATAGCGATATGCTTGTAGTGTTGGTTCTTGGAGTTTTGATGAGGTGTGTTGCGTCGGTTTGACTATTTTTAGTATTATTTTGTAGTAGTCTTATTTTTGGTACTGTATGTTGTTTCCTTTACTATCTATTGATCCTATATTATTTCTTTTCCTGGATTATCTTTGTTTTGTATCGGGAGTCTATTGGAAATAGCCTCTCTACCTCACCTCTGAGATAGTGGTATAATCTGCGTACACTTTACCTTCCTCAGATCCCACTTTGTGGGAATATACTAGATGTTTTTGTTGTTGTCGTAGGTCTAGTCTAAACTTGCCATTAGGAAAAGTTCCATTTTTGTTTTTAACCCCTAATGAAGCTCCAATCTCAAGCATAACCGAAAGTAATGTTTGACCATAGGTAAAGATAAATGGTACTTTAGACCGACATATTGCCAATACTTCCAATTCTTAATAAAATTCACCAAGCGGATGAATTTTTCCTGCATAACATTGGACCTGATCACCTCCTCAAATGCCAAAGCTGCATCCCTGGCACACCTGACACCATACCAAGTCTTCCCAGCACCTTCAAGCTATGCAAGTCATGATCCTCAACTTGCCAAGCAAACCAACTAAACATCATGGCAAGATACACCATTGGGGAAGGTACCCCTGGGATCTCTTTCATGAACTTGAGTTAAAGACCCTTTCGATCTTGACACCCCTTTCATACTCCACTCTGTGTTCGCGAGAGTACCCACCTCCCAATACCCCTGCTGCAGAAGCCTTCTTTGCTGCAAATGCAGAACCTGGCATGCATTCGCATTCTTCATGAAAAGGTTTTATCCACATAGGCTTTCCAACAAAGGGTTTCGATTTCAAGAGGCGTCGATGCTTTCTTGAAATTCTTCTTCGAGTAATTCTTCTCAAAAGCATTAGCTTTAGCATGAAGTTGTTTCTCCACTTCGCCAAATTGGTTGCTTGATGGGTCGGTGTTTCATGGGGCAAAACCCAATTTGCGCTGCCTAGTGGTGAATGTGGGGCCATTAAAACCGGACAGTTGAAAGTGACCGGTGACTTAGCAAGAACTGTTTTTTGGGTGGTGCAGGTACTGGGAGTACATTGTTGCAAATTTCATTATTATAAGCTTCCTTTTCGGTCTTGAAAATGTAGGCAATGGGATCTCAGAATTCTTCTAGGGTAGGGTGATACTCTGGTGCCATTTGTAGGGTTTTAAGCCATGGAAATACGTAAATGTAACCACTTGCCTCTGCCATTAATAAAAAAAATTGATATTTCCAAAGCACACATGTGTAAGATCTATAAGGTCCTATGGAGAAACATTGTGCAAGAAGGATAAAGAAAGAGAGAGGGAGAGAGGAGAGAGAGATAAACAGGTGTTGAGATTCTCTGTTCTCCCATTTTTCTCTTTGGTATTTATAGCAGAGGGAAGTAACTTCTATACTATCTGTTAGAGCTGTATTTTAGTAGTATTTGTTTTTTTTTTCTCCTCTGTTCTTTGTGCCAGACAAGAAAAACAGAGGATAGAAAAAGGGTAGAGCACGGGAGAAGTAAAAAAATGTGTGTGTGTGTCTGGGGGTTGAGGGGTCATCTCTGGGTTTGCATAGCACATCTTGAAATGACACAATGGTTTATTGTATTTACTATTTTACCAATCAACACTTGTACCCTCCATTCACTTTTACTTGTCACGTTTAACATATCGTGCTTTGCGAGATTATACTATTGTTTTACTTTCTACATATCAAGGGAAAACATATTTTTTATTTCATATTTTAGCCTCATCATTAATTATTGATCTCCAAATTATTTTTCAAGGCCTAAGACAAAACGTCAATTAATATGGGTATTGTGGTACGTATATTAATCATTATTTTTTGAGGAGCTAACCAAGTTCAAGGTGGACAAGTAAAAGTAAATGAAGAGAGTATTATTTTCCTAGTCGAAATTGCTCAATTTTATCTTATTTTTAGTATGGGTTTAATTTGTACTTTTGTTGGTTAGCAAATTTATTTTCCTTTTTCATTTACTAAATTCCTGCATAAAATGAATAAATTTCACGTGTCAAAATATGTCGATCTAGATAACCATTTTATCCTTAAGGGGTCCTTCGGTAGAGTGTATAAGCATAGTAGTAATTAGGTTGTATTGGTAATGTTGGATTAATAATGTTGAGATTAGTTATGATGGGGTTATTTCCTATCCATTGTTTGGTTTGGTGTATTAAGAGTAGTGCTGTCTTTATCCATGCTTATCCATGTTTTAATAGCCATGTGTTGCTACTACCATAGTTTGCTATGTATTAGTTGTGCACCTTATAATACATATAGTTATATGGCTAAAACCTTATCAAACAAAGGATTAAATAATATCATGACTATTACGTGTACATCTTACCAAATGACCCCTAACTAAAGCCAAATTTTACTTTTGTAATCCTTTAGATTGGAGTTTCATTAGGGAGTAAAATATAAAATGTAACTTTTTTCTAACAACAGACCGGTGTAATCTCACAAAGTGGGTGGGTTATTGGGAGGTTAGAATGTACACTGGCCTTACCATATATACCAAAATACAAACTTTCTCTATTTTATTTAGTTTTAGTTTGGATTCACTTCTATCCTTACCGATCAGCAAATCTTTTTGCCTCTTTCATTAACAAAGTTCCCATGTAAAATGAATAAGTTCCACGTGTCAAAATTTGTCAATCTAAATATACCTTATTATCTGTAAATGTGGCCAAACATTTCTTTTCCTTATACTTTAGATTGGAACTGCATTAGGGGTTACAAACAAAAATGATTTTTTTTTTCTAATGGCGAGTTAATATTAGCCTAACATATAACAAAATTGCTCAATTTTTAGGAACGAAATTTGACCATCTTCATATTTTAAGGAGACCTATTCAGGATAGGTTGATTTGGTTATTACAACCATTTCTTTTCTCCTTCTTTGTCGCTTGCGTGAATGCCAAGAAAGAGAAGCCAGGACAGCTGTGGTGCTTTCATGAGCTGTAGTTAGCGCGTTGACGACTTTCTCTTCATGGTAGAAGTTCAACTTTATATTTCCAAAAACTGCGTCAGAGGGGTTTTCTCACTTTGGCTTCACCAGTGAAGCTATAGAGTTAAAAACACATTCACTTTCTGATGATTCATTTTTAGGGGGTGAGTTGATGTTATATTTGACCTTAACAAATAGTTGTTACCCAACTAATATGCTAATATATTGGTGAAAACTTTGAAGTGACTTTCTTTCTGTTTATCTAGTTTTCATTGTACTTTACATGTTACATCAACAGCTGAATTTTGATCAACAAGACAGTTTAGGCAGTGATTCCTTGTTTGGTTCATTTAGGTCTAAAAACTTTGGATGAGCTAATAAAAAAATATATTAGTGGCACCATGTTCCAAACTTATTTTTTCACAACATACCCAATTGTGATCCCACGAGTGGGTTTTGAGAAGGATGAGGTGTACACAGACTTTACCCCTACCTCTTGTGAGGTGAGAAATTTCTTTCAGGCCTTCGGTTCTAGAAAAATGTTTCCGAAAGAAAGTTTGAAAAAGCAAAAGTAAAAGATATGGTGAAAATACAGGAGAAAAGAAAAGTACTAAGAAGAAAATAGTAAAGATAACCCAAGTAAAAGAAACAACAACAATAATACAATTTGAAGAATTAAATAGCAATAGAATAATAATAATACTTACAGGTAGAAGAGGGAGAAGACAAGGTGCTCTAAGCTAGAAAAAATGAGAAAGAGAGAATTCACTCGATTACGTACTATCTATTGTAATCCTCGTTCATTATGCTTTCCTGTCAACGGTCATATCCTTGATGAGCCAACCTCTCCCCAAGTCTTCCTCTACCTCTCTCTAGACCTATTACATCCAAAGTTTTTTTCTTTGTTTTAATTGAGAACTTAACAAGAGTTACTTCAAACACTTGCCCAACTGAAATTATATGGGGTTAATGGATGATCATAGTGTATATTTATCTTGTTTTTTGTTTGGAAAATAAATTAGGGTTACTTCTGTGTCTTCCGGAAGATAATTAAATATTATTCTTTTTAATCAGGTAGATTAAATTCTTGAAATCTACCTTTATTTTTTTCCTCTTTGATCCCTCTTTTCTTTAGGGTTAATCTATTTAAATGAAGAGGAAGGGAAAGAAACTTAAAGGGAAATGGAAAAGGAGGGATCTGTTCAGTACTTGTCATGGTTGTAAAGGATGAGAAACAATGCACAGTATGAAAATTTACTTCATCAAAATAAAATGATCAACTTAATTTGAGTTATTTTAAACAAAATTGAATCTCAACTCCCTATAACCTGTGGACCTAGTACCAGTATAGTATTCCCTCTTAATTAAATAATTGGATAATAGCAGTATATTTTTGCCATGCCTCACCTGACTACCTTCTGTTTGAATTCCGCGCATATTGGTCTCAGAAAGTTCAATTTTTGCATTACATTAGTCTAGCAACGATGTCAAAATTGGGTTTTCGTCTCAAAATATGGACGGTAGCTGAGCTATTGCTGTATATTGGATGTGTCTAGAACATGGTTTTCTGATGGGTGTTATTTAAAAGAGAAAAACCCCCCCCCCCCCCCCCCCCCGGGGTACAAACAGTTTGGGAATGAATTTAGGGTAAATTACCTGTGTGTGAGTTGTGTCGCCTAGATGGAAACTAGGCATGTCATCATAAGGTGTCAAACTGTATATTCAGATTTAAAGTTATGTGTAAAATATCGTAAAACAGTTATGATGGGAACTCTCTGTTGTGTTTACCAGGAACCATCCTTCAACAGAGACGTACTTATCTCGCTTGCAATATGGTACTTTTTAGAGATAGGTAGGAAGTAGGATTGGACAATTCAGAAACTGACACAAGTTACTTTTATGCTTTCCCTCAGCTTAGGCAGTTTAAAATGAAATTCTGCCGGTTTTTTCTAAACAAAAAGTCTACATTATATGGGCTACGGTATTTTGAAATGGTGCCAAAGCCACAGTCTCTTGCATGAATCTGCTGATTTTCTTTGTTCGGAAACTTAGGGAGGATCAGTACATGTTTCCATAGGCTATAGCAAATTTGTTTCTTCAGAAATGATATTATAGCTGCTAGTCTTAACTCTTATGTGCATGTTTTATGGCTTTTTGTGTAATTGTTATTAATATTGCTTTAGAAACCTATTCTGAAGAGAGATTTAGGGTTCCACTGTTTTTGTTACTTTTTTCTATTCTTCGGTATTGAGGAGTATATGATTTATAATGTTAGTAAATTGCTTTAATTTGTTTTTCACTTTTTGTAATTATATGATCAAAGAAATAGCTTTTACTTAACTTGGGATTCGGATTGCAAGAACTAATATTGGAGGTTTTGTGATGTTGACCTAAAAAGTATTTTTCCTGGACAGTTGGAGAATATCAAAGATTTAAATATTTAGTGTTAGTTTGAAACATGGAGTAAGAAGTTCGATAGATGTGTCTACTTGTTTAATAGAAACAATTGTTTAGGTGTTTTTGTCAACTAAATTACATGTAGTACTAGTTATGTTCTCATGTATCCCTGTAGACAGATAAACTGTAGATTATGTATGTTAATTTAGTAGACTCTGATATTAGGAAAAGTATGTTGATTTGCAAATGCCAGAAATCATGCGAGAGCATCATAGACGTGAATGCAGTTTAGGTTGCCAAATATCTCACTAAACATCACATTTGGAGTTCAAATGTGATGCTAAGATTTGCAAACTTGGCTGGTTGGTGTTAATTTTCTGATGAGTATTTTGTGCCTTGCTTGCTCTCATTGCTCTGTGAATCATGTATGGCATTTTGTTGTTTGATAGAAAAAATGCATGTGAAGTCTAATGTTGCATGTTTATAGTCGGCAGTTCATGGTGACTTTTCCACCAACCTTGTGTTTTCTTTCTTTAGTGCGGAACTTATCATTTATAACAACTGCTATACATTGCCCTATTTAATCATCCCTCTGTATCTTTGTTTTTGGTTTAGATGGTCTCATGATCAATGAGTTATCTGTATTCATTAATCCGCGTGTATCCATGTTATTTCACTCATTTTCGGCATGTCTTGATTTGTTTGTATGATGCTGGCATCATTGTTCTTAGATGACCTATGATTGCTATATGTAGTCTCTAAATTGTTTTTCCTATTCCACAGTTATCTGATTATGGGCTGTAGTTATTTTGTATGTCTTTTTTTGGCTGTAGCTTTTTAATATGGTTCTGTTTTAGGATACAAGACATTGATTTCTCATTCATATGGTTCAGTTATTAATTGTTTGTAACAGTTTTTCTATTTGATCTTGCTATAGTTAAAGACCATGTTTGCTGCTGATCCAGATGCTTCATGTTAAAGACCATGTTTGCACAACAGAAGCTATTAGTTACTAATGTTACAGGTCCTCTCAAATGTGAATGCACCTTATTGCTACTGTTGATGAATACTGGCTTAACTGTAATGACTTAAAACCTTTAGTCCTTTGTTCTTGTATAAAACTGTGTAGTTTATCCGAATGCTTATGGTGTTCTGATTTTCAGTGTTACGTCTCGCATAAACAATTGCGTTATGTTCCTTTAATCAGTCCTCTTCTGCCCTTTAATGTTTTGATCATTGCTCCGTGCTATAGTGGTGTTGATAGAGCCACCAAGACTTATTGTCAATAGGATGATTCAGTATATCTTGTTTACTAGTGGCAACAATGCCTCACTTGTAGAGCTCTTCCGTTATCCTTACTTTTTATCTCTTGTTTGGTTCAGTATATTTAACTTTCATGTCACAAGAACTCTTTATTAGTCCTTGTAAGTCGAGGTGAGATTAGCTGAATTGGCCGGGATAAAGTTGCAGACCAAGCTTAAAAATGTAAAAACGATTTTGAGACACTGAGTGTGTGTTTGGTACCGAGTAATGTTTTCAAATTTTTTTATGTTTGGTTGGTGAAAATGTTACGAAATTATTTTTTTAAAAAATTTTAAATCTCTTAAAAATGAGAAACAACTTTTCTAATTGAAGTATGGAAAATGTATTCCACAAGTGACAGGTCATTTTATCTTTTTCCTACCCATCCAACTCCTCCAACTCTAACCCCTTGACCATTCCACACCGCACCCTCGATTCCTCACTCCTTGTCCCATTCTACTCTCATAGTGTTTTGCTAAATTAAATATGAATATGTTTAAAATAATAAACCCGTTTGAATGGGCTTGCGTTTTAGCTTTTTGGAGTGTTTGATAAAATTCAGAATAGCTTTGAAGCCAAGTGCCTTTAAATGGTAAGCAACAAGTTTGGCGTGACAGTTGTTTTGCTTTGATTAATCTGTTAACTTTTTATCATAAATAATTATTTTTATCAAATATAAATTAAGCTCCAAAACTTAAAAAGTGTCAATCAACATTTTGGGATTTAAAAAATACTTAAATTTAGCCAATTTAAATGAGCTCAGTATTTTTTTTTTTTTTTGCATGCTTATCAAATATTATAAAAGAAGTATAAGCGCACTTATTTTTGAAATCGTGTTGAACATCATCAATTTAAGCTTGGGTTTGTCGAGTCGTGCTTGCAGTTTTAATAAAACTAGTGACGTATATAGTGATTTTTTATACCGAATAACTACACTGGAAAATAACAGATATACAGACTTTTCCTTGAATTAACGGATCCACAAGTGAGGAAGTTGTTAGGTCTTGATTTTACATCTTGGACCGATACGGTTGTTGGAACCACAAGTACCCCCAAATTAACCCTTTGCCTGACATGAAACTTAAAACATATCTTGAAAGACAATACGAAAGCTAAAACTTTGGCCGAATTGCTGAAAAAACTAAAAGAATAATTTCTTTATAACAAAATATAGTATTAAAAAACTAACAACTAACATCTGACTGACTGTTTATGAATCTTCTACTAATAAGAATGAGTTGTTGGGACATGAAACTGAAATTGAAATACTAAAAGATCTATATATCTGAAAGAAATCCACTGGATGAGAACTCACCAATATCTTACTAGATTCTGCTTATGCTAACTGGCCATGAAACTGAGAAACAGTATCTAAACCTATATTATAAGACAATGCAGTGACTAGTACTTCAAATGTACTAAGTATGTGGGTAATGCATGAATCATGAGAGTATTTGAAACATGCTTTAAAAATTGATTTTCAAATGTAACCATGAAATCTGCAGAAAACGTATTAAAATCATAAAAACGGAGCTTCATCCTGAAAGGAGGTTTAACATAAAACCCAGTTTCCATAACATAAGCATAATACTAGTAATAAAAGTTAAATAAAAAACAAGTGTGAGTTTCTCCTAACCGATAAACACCATGTGAGCGTATGATATCCAATATAATAACTCTATATTAGAAGAATTTTCCTATACTTTGCCAAGGTATAAAAATTACATGACATAAAAATCGACTATAAAAGCCTCCTGGGCTAACCACCTGGGCAAAGACCACATATAGGTTCATGAAATACCTATGCCGATAACTAGTTTGAGAATTGAGTTATCTGAACCGGTTTCATCTCAGTGTTAAATAATTCTCCCAAATAATTATGATATATAAAATAGGCTCGTACTTGTAAAATCTTTTAAATGTTTTGTCATGAATTTTCATATCATAATCATGTAATTTTCATGGTACTTGCAAGTATAACTTCTTCATACAGATCATGGAATCATAACTAAAGCTTTTCATGAGGCATGTAAATCAAGACATGATTTCATAAGTACTTTAATAATATCATACACAATAGTGTTTAATTGGAATAAAAATAATAAATATCAAGTTAGGTATGTGAAAAGTAAAACATATAATTAAGTATGAATCCTAGTTTCATAAATCATAAAATTATTATTTAAAATTGAGAAGATCGG
>JBDJHY010049084.1:0-13915 GCA_039654485.1 Withania somnifera
ATTTTTCCTATATGGTTGTACTTGGGTTTTCACTGAGATATGATATATAAGATGAGCTCGAGTTTTGGTCTTTCATTCCTGATGACTATAATACTAAATGGATTTTTTAATTGTTTTGTATGCTGGTGTAGGTCCCTCCACGGACCCTCCGACCTAGGGTGCCATGCTTGAGGTATGATGCTTGGATAGGGGAGGGGTATATGGAATAGGCTGGGTAAGTATATAGGAAAGATTACCTGGGTCCCTCTTGAGTCAGGATTATCCCATATAAGGATCATAGAGACACTTATTTGTAAGGTGTAGGATTCTAATCCTCTGCGGGTTTGTATCGATTCAGGATTATCCCAGAGAGAAAGCATCCTGATACTTTTATATATGGCATGCGGTTCGTGACCTCTGCGGGTGCCCCTCGATTCTGGGATTATCCCTGAGAGGGCATATGCCAATATTTTCTTTATTTTTATAGCACCTGCTTGCATTGCATCACTACACATTAGCTTGCACTCCTTGGGACTTACGGGGGAGTTCAGTTGGGGTAATTTTGTGCTTATGAGATGATTTCTAGCTAGGCCTGATTTCTACTCTTTGGTGTCATTAGTCTCTTTCCTCGCTATAGTTATTGTTACATTCAGTAGTAGTATTCTCTTTGGTTCTCATCTATATTTTGTTCCTTACTTACATTGGTTATGTTGGAGCTCCAGGTAAGTGTCTCATTTGTTCATGATGTGTTCATCTCCTAAGTCTATGCTGTATGCCTTGTTGGTAGCAAACTTTCGTAATTGTTAGCTGATACTACACACGCTAATATTTCATCCTTCACTGCTCTTGCTAGCTATTTTTGTAGTTTCTTTTTTTTTGGTTATACACTATGTGCCACTATGCTATTCACTAGGATTGTTCTTTACCTTTCTTATGCTTGCTTTTTCTCTGTCGGCCTATGATGCCTACTGGGTATACATTGTTTTTGGTAGTCATGCTATAGTTCTACATCTTTTTTTGGTGTAGGTCTTAGTATTATATATTAGGGCAAACACGATCATATGGAGTATCTTGGTGTTGTTTAGGAGATACAATGAGCAGTTGACATTCATGCTGGCTGATCATCCTTCTGTGTTTATAGCTGTCCTACTTGGAGTCTGGACAATCATTTTGTAGCTTTACTCCCGTGTGGGTTATATTTTGTACTCTTTTGTATATATATAAATGCTTTACTACCACTATACCGGGTTCTCGGGAGGAACTTTGGGTTATGTATTATGTCTTTTTTCTATTTCATCTCATCACCTCCTTCTAATTTTCTCTTAGGATTCTTGGTGCTAACCCACCGTTGTCACTCTAGGCCAGAGTTAGGCTTGTATACATGTGAGATGTAAAAGTCATCACAACTCAATTTTTGGATCGTGACATTATGGTGTCAGAGCTGTAGGTTCATCGGTGTCTCTGGTTGTAAGAGCAAGTATTTGGTAGAGTCTCGTGGATCAGTACGTAGACATCCCTGTCCTATCTTTGGGAGGATACTGGGCATTCTTTAGGAAAGACTCTCACTTCTTGACTTTTTACATGTGTTGGTTGCTCAATAGGATTCTTATCATCTTATTTGGATCTACTCCTTATAAAAGACTAGGAAGAGATCCTTGGTGGGTCTTAACAAGGTTCTGTATGATTCTTGGAGCTTCAGAATCAAGGTCGAGTGATAAGGGACCATATTACCAGATACAGGGATTAGGATCCACTCGAGTTCCCACGGGAATTGATAGTGTGCAAGTCCTTTAGGATTCTATGATTCATACAGAAGTAATCAGTGATGCTTCTAGGGAAATATCTCTTGGAGATGAGTTTGTCTGATTTCATCAGGGATACTTATCTAATGTTTAGTGAGTGGGTCGGGGATGTTATCATGTTTTATCCTACCAGGTATAATAGAGTGTTGGGTTCCTTTAGAGGTTTGGTTTTGCCACTCCGTTTGGTAAGAGCAGTGGGTAGTAGCAGGACATACTTGTGAGCAAATTTTTAGGCAGCTGTCAACCATGGATAGAGCCCGTTGTAAGACCTATGGGAACAACAAGCAGAGGGCCCGTCAATAGGAGGGGATTCATGGTGCTTCATTTAGGGCCAGTGAAGAGAGTAGCGGTATGAGTTTCTTTATATGTTAAAAGTTGGAGCACGAGGTCATAGATTGCCCCCTTCCCAGGCCCTTATTGTCACAACAGCTTGGGTTGAGTAGCCAGAGTTTGGGTCCAGCTGGGTTAGCCTTACCTTTGAGTTTCTAAGATGTTCTTAGTGATGTTCGGTCTTGAAATAGATGGTGTGACGTAAAAGGGTGGTCACAACAGATTTAGTTAGGCCAGCTCAGTCAGTCTATTTAGATTCTACATCAGCAGGCCGATAGAGGCTAAGGTATTTAGAGTGATCAGCGTCATCAGGGCATTGCTAGTGGATCTCAACCATCGGTGATTCGATGCCATGGTGGCCCAAGGCTTCACAAGTAGTGGTTCCCTCCAAGGTAGAGGTCATGGTTGTTATGATTATAGGGAGATAGACCATTATTCTAGAGAGTTCCCTCAGTGTAGGGCCATTCAGTCAGCTTCAGTGGCAACAAGGGTTTATGGTTTAGGTTTTAATGTTTAGGGCCTTGGATCAATAGTTAGTTGGGGTACGTGATAGTTCTGGTAGTTTGTGTTTTGCCTGTAGAGGTGTTGGTTATTAGTATAGGGAGTGCCTTGGTTGTGGGTTCGTATGTTAGGCTGGCCGACAGATATTACTATAAATTTCTTATTCTTTGGTTTATGGAAGTGGGCATTATGTTTTGGGAGCGCCACCTCCGAACTCTAATTACAATATAAATTTATTTTTACCCTGTATAGTTAGTTTATGCTGACTTGGCAGTGACTCCGATTTATTCTATTTTTTGTTATTTGTGTTAGTTGGTATGACTTTGTCTGTGTTACTGGGGTCTTATAGATTCAGTTTAGGTCTAGTTGTATACTTTATATTCTATCCCTCAATTACTTTGTTAGGTGGTTGTCCTATGATTAAGGGGATGAATTCCCTTGGTAGGTGGACCTTGAGAATGTGATTACCCTCACCTTTCCTTACACTAAGTGGTGGATAGTGTTTTTAATGTCCTCTTGTTCTTGTGCATGACGGGGAAACCTTTTAGTGGTGGATCCTAGTGAGGGTCTTATTCGGTGATAAGCTGGTGAAATACCAACTTATTGAGCGTTTAAATGAAAGTATTGCTTGTTTAGAGCATGTTGGAAATTGATTTTTATGCTAATGAGTTGCCTAAGTATGGAATTAACAGGATTAATGAGGCCACAAAGATTTGGGGAAAATAAGAGAGAAATTATGCCAAGAAACAAGAAAACATGTGCAAATCAAGGGCACCATATCATTGTGGAGAGATGTTAATCACTGAAGGCATTATACAGACTGTACAACTTGATATGAGGACTGCATAGGTTTAGTCTAGAAGAATGCCTAGAGAAAGAAAAATATGCGGACCACTAGAAGCATTGTGCAGGACGTACAACTGAAAATACAAGCCATACAAATTGGGATGAAGCTGCATATCGAGCCGCACAACTCATTGCCTTAGTATGCGACTTAATATGCATTTCGCATAACTAATTATGCAGCCGTATAATACTAGACAAGGACAAATTTGTCTTTTGACTTCTACTTTTCTAGGGACATATAAATTGCTTTTCTTGAGATTTTAAGGGATCTATCATTTGAATATTCTTTTTTACAAAACCCTATTTTTTTAGAACATTGAACATTTACTTCAACCCCGGCATATATTGCTTGTAAATTGAGTTGTTGAGATGAAAACTTGGAATTAATGGTAGACCATGAGAATGAAAATAGGGGTATATTTTCCTATCCTATTTCCATGAGAAGATAACTCTCTATTTCTTAGGGGTGTGCATTAACGAATTCATAAATGTGTTTGGGTGCTTACTTCTAGCTTCTAAATTTGACTTTTGTTTATGGATATTGTATTACTTGAAAACATCTTTCATTTAATGGTTAATGCTAGATATAGGTTAACTTCTTGAGATATAGATTGTGGTTCTAAAAGGAATGCATTGAGGTTTGAGAAAACTCAAGGTACAATGAATTTTTAGATCGGGAGATTATAGATCTAGTGTAAATTTTTCTACCCATAATATTCATTGAATAAGAAGCTAGAAGGAAACTCATTATGCATTTATGACCCATGTTAGAAAATCCCTATGAACCTCTTATACTTGTAATTTCACAAATAAAATACCCCTATTTCATTGTCGTTGAATCTTACATATCAGATACTTAAAGCATTGAAGATATCTACCCCCCACTTATCTATTATATATTAAATGGGAAAACAACATTGACTCTTAACACTTGTGGTTCAAATCTATCTCTCTGTTAGTCGTGGATTCGACCCTGACTCCATGTTGGGTAGCTTTATGAATAACAGCTGTCACATTTCTAAATTGGGAAGTAAATTTGGATGTTATCATTAAGCTAGTTTAACCTGTAGCTTTGTGAGTTGGCAGAGTTAGGAATGCGATGGTAGGCGACCTTAGTGAGTTGTCAAAAATGGGAAAGTTACCCTTCTCTACGTAGATTTGGGATTTTTTAGTATGTTTAAACCTTGTCCATGAATGGTGTATCTTGATTGATTGATAGGGGTTCTTAGGGCCATACCGATCGTGGTCTGCTTTATGTTCAAACTAGGAAGTAGTCACTTGGGGGTGTTATCTAGTGTTACGGGTCCATAGTTCTTCATGATTGTGGGTAGATGCCTTGTTATCCTATAATGATTTTATTCGGCAAAGAGTTGTTCGGTAGCTTTAGGTGGTGACTCGAGCTACGTGATTTTTATTGGTTGATTCTAGAAAAATAGAGTGATCAATTTTTTGAGTAAGTGAGTCTCCGTTTTATTAGTTTCTATGAATCGGGAGTGATTTTCAAAGTGTTATCTTTACCCTTCGCCCATATCAGAGTTCTTGGGGTTGATTATTATCATTTGAGTTCTCTCGGATGTGGTTGCTTGTAACTAGTCTTTGAGACTGAATGCGTGTAATCGTCTTAGTGGATATTAGTGTTCATTTAGTGGTGGAACAAGATTGTAGTATCCTATTGGTTTTTATTTGCCAGTTATGTGATTCATTCTCAGTTTTTGTTAGTGAATGCGATCGTATAGATTTATCTGCATGAGTGGTTACTGGGTTACTTCTTTTGTGATTGTTGTGCTAGGACTACTAATTGTCTTATGCTAGGTAGTGATTTAGTTTCATGACATTTTCTTTGTATGAGAGTCAGAGACTTCCATATTCTGAGTTAGGGAACTTTATGTTACTAAGTTATGAGTAGCGTGAGATTCCTTTGTTCTTGGTCTGTGATGGTTGTTAGCTTCAAACATTTAGCGTTTAGATGATATAATGACTCGGTTGTTAGAATATGTGTTATAAGGTGACGATAGATGAGCATTTAGCCATATGAGGCTACTGCTAGTGTATGGGTGGTATGACAAGTTACATTGGGGTGACTATTTTCCTTGTGTTTCAAAAAGTTTGAGTTCATCCTAGGTTGATTTTGATGATTGGGGTTTATTTCCAGCGTGGATTTAGTTCCAAGACGAGGGTAGGGAAGGCTTGGCAGGCCAGGCTAGCCACCAATTATGGTACCTACTGTTGCTGATTTTTGGTTGGTATGAGTTGCCTTTTGTGACATTATTGGCCGATTATACTTGAGGTGCTCATAGTATTGGGGTTTTCCTTGCAGACTTTCATCCAGTTTCTAATTTCCTGATGTGGATAGGCATTGATGCAACTCTAGCATTGGTGGTTGGATTCAACCCATTCTTGTGAGGCCCATTATACAAGATATTCCATACATTTGGATATAGCGAGGATGTGTGGAAAATATTATTACTTCCTGGTTTGGGGTAGTCTTTAATTTATGTGAGATCCTTGTTATGGAGATTTGAGACACTAATACCCGATTCATATCTTGACTTATTGAGGACAATAGGCACTACTATTTCCACCCACAGATTGATAGCCAGTGTGAGTGGATTTTTGGATTACCTTAGGATACATTCTAAGTTTGTGACATTGCATTATGGTTTGAGTTGAGTTTGACATTTATCCTTACGGAATTTCCATATGATGAAAGTCACCATTTTAGTCAGGTGGTATTATTTGAGATTTTGTATTTTGAGTTCGAGGGTAGCAGGGCTCAATATTTAGCCTGGGTTGAGTTTCCTAATGAAATCCATTATCCTAACATTTGATTCATATTATTTGAGGCTATGTATCATATGTGTGGTAGTTCAAAAATTGGTGAGCACTTTATCATGGAGGATTAATACTAGATATCATATCGACTTGAGATGTTATAAAAAGGCAGACATGTTAGCTTAGACTTCAGCGTACAAAGAATAGATCAGGGAGCCACACAGATTGGGAACTTTACTTCTTGAGTTTAGTATTGAGGACATGTGGATTTTGGGCTTAGTTAGGGTTGTGACAAATTAGTGGGGCTGCCTGCAGATTATTGACCCACCTTCAGGGTTAGTGGCCATATCTCCTTGGTTCGTCATTATATGTGTTAGCTTTATTACGTGCAGTTTATCACGAGTCACCTTGATTGGATGAATTATTATTTGGTACCGGAGACATTCTGATGAGAGTATTTGTCATAAGAGTGCATTGGATGCGTGGTTCTGTTGAGATATTGAGGAGCATCGTATGAACTATTTTGTTGATGTTGCTCTAGACTTTGATTATTTCCTTTTCCTTAACTTTCATAGATGAAAGTTTCTTTAGTGGTGGATATTGTAATGGACCTCAAGGCCATTTCTATGGTTTCTGCTATTTCTTTACATTTAGATCATTATTTAGAAATGCCCCAAGTCATTTAGGATTTACTAGGATCGATAGGTTGGATCCCTGGCGGTTCTACAGGTTAAGTTCTTCCATAATTATTTCTTTTCTGGCCTTACTCAGTTTATATGAACTCAAATCGCCTTTTTATTAATTCCATTGTGTCTGGAATGTTGATTGCATAAATATTTCATATATGAAGTGCTATAATTGGACTTTTTTTCCATTCTTAACTTTGATTTCTCAGAATCAGGAATGATAGGGGGCTGAAGCATTACGATTGCATGGCGGTGGGCTGCGATCATGAAAATGCTAAGGCGGTGGACATCACGATCGTGAGGGCTCCTTACACAATCATGATGAAGGCCTAAAAGCCTATATAAACGTCTTTTCTTCATTTTGACAAAGTTTTACCCATTATTCTCAAATCTAGGGCTTAGAACAAGCTAATTAAGGGGTTCTTTTGGTGTTTCTACTCTGTAGAAATGCATTATGATGGTTCTATGATCATTTCTACTGAGTAATCATTGATTCTTCATTTTTAAAACTTCCCGGGCCTATATCTTTCAATCTATAGTTAAATTTAGCTCTATTTTATACCATAAGATGTATTAGCTGTGCTCTACATGTGGGCATAAGCATTTTCTTTTTCTACGCTGTTAGGGTTGACAGACCCAATTTTAGCCGAGATTTTAACCCTGATATTTATATAGCAATATTGGCTTGTTTTATTTATATTAATGTGCTAGTTATGTTATTACTATTTTACATAATTTTGAGCTTTATACGAGATTTCAAGCATTTGCAACATGCTTTTCGAGGATATTATTAGAACCTAGGTAGGATTGGTATACTTTCTTTTGATTCGGTATTAGTATAGTATATGTATGGTGAAGAGCCATCTTGGGGATAGGATGCTTATTCGATCCCCCATATGCTTATTTATCCAGCTTATGGCCTATTTCTCTAACTTGTAGCTTAACAACTTACCCTAGGGATGTATTTCCCTACCCGTATGTCTCACACCGACTCTGGACTATACTGTAGTTAGGGGAGGAGTAACACCTTTGATGCGTATTGTTTTATGTTGACTCTGGATCGTAGTGAGGTTGAGGAGAGGATTAAACTAGTGATCAAAGCTTAGCAGCTATCCCTCGATGTAGGCTGGTGCCCTTTGAGACAATCTAGGTAGGCTAACTATTTGTGCTTTATCCGAGCTATTATGTGTGATTAGGGTGGGTATGGCTCTTTTAGGTCCATAAATAGTTAATACGACCTTGTCGGTCAGTTAGTAGCCCTACATGATTATTCCATACCTAATTGAGTATTGTACGACTATGCTGGGTCGTTAGCTTCCTTTTGTGATGATGTAATACCCAGTCGTATTTGGCTTGTAGTATAATTAGCATCCTTATACTATATTATTTTTCCCTAGCCCAGTACGAGCCTAGGAGTGAGTGGTATTGGACTGAGTCTTGGTAGATCTGTGTGCTCCTTCTTATATAAATGTGTTCTTGGCCCTTAACGGGTACCATTTTGTAAAGTTGTGGCATCCGAGATATGGTTACTCGTGGCTCGGGGTTGTGGAGGGATAGGTGAGATTACACCTTATGATTGGGGTTTAGAATCCATCTTATAAGTTCCAGTTAGGAGCCTTATCCCAACTAGTATATAGATTGGTTCAGTGAGCAAGCATGTATTAAACGTTTTAAAAGATAGCTGTATTTTTCGATAGAGTAATTATCAAAAAATGTTTTATTATATATATATTTATACTTTCCATGATTGTGCTCATGAGCAGTATAGAGCTATTTTCTCACATCATCAAGGCTATTTTGTCACTATCACTGTTGTTTCTCGATACTACCTATATGGAGAAAGATGGGTTTTTACTGAGACATCAATTTTTTCCTACATGGCGAGAGATGCATTTTACTGAGGTATGTATTTTTCATACATAGAGAGAGATGGACTTTAGTGAGGTATGGATTTTGCCTACATTATTGTACCTGGGTTTTCACTGAGATATGATATTCGGGCTGAGCTTGAGTTTTGTCTTTTCGGTCCTGATGACTATGATACTAAATGACTTTTCACTGGTTTTGCATGCGGGTGTAGGTCCCTCCACAGACTCTGCGACCTGAGGCGCCATGCTTGAGGTATCACACATTGCCAGGGGAGGGGTTTACTTAGTAGGCTAGGTAAATATATGAGGAAGCTTCCGTGTGTCCCTCTCGAGTCGAGATTATCCTAGAAAGGGAGCCTGGTGACACTTATTTATAAGGTATGTAGTTCTAGTCCTCTAAAAGTTTATCTTGGTTCAGGATTATCCCAAAGAGAAAACATCCTCTAATATTTTATGTGGTATGCGGATCACGGCCTCCATGACTCCTCTTCAGTTTTGGGATTATCCCAGAGAAGGAGCATACTAATATATTCTTTATATTTCTAACATACTCTTTTATTGTATCTCTATGAGTTGGCTCGCACTCCTCAGGACTTACTGGGGAAGTTCCATTAGGGTAATTTTGTACGTATGTGATGATTGCTGGATAGGCCCAATTGATACTATTTTATGTCATTAATCGCTTTCCTCGCTATATATATTATTACATCCAGTGGTAGTACTATCTGTGGTTCTCATTCTCTATTTTAGTCCTTACTTTGGTTACATTGGAGCTCCAGGTAGGTGTCTCATTTTGTCATGATCCGTTCGTGGCCTGTCTTTGTTGTATGCCTTGTTGATAGCTGACTTTCATAATTGTTAGCTGATACTACACGCACTGATAGTTGGTTGTTCACTTCACTTGCTAGCTATTGTTTTAGTTTATTATTTTTTTGGTTATACATTTTGTGTCACTATGATGTTCAATAGGATTGTTCTTTACCTTAATTATGCTTACTTACTCCCGGTCAGCCTATGATGCCTATAGGGTATTTTTGTTTTTGGTACTCATGTTACACTTCTACATATTTTCTTGGTGTAGATCTTAATATGAGATATTAGGGCCGTAGCGATCGCGCGGAGTAGCTTGGTGCTGTTCAAGAGATATGGTGAATAGTTGGAGTTTATCCTGGCCGATCATCCTTCTGTTTCTATAGCTTTCCCATTTGGAGTTTGGACAGCCATTGTGTAGTTTTTCCACCGTATTGGTTATATTTTATACCCCTTTTATATATATATAGATGCTCTACAACCACTATAGCATGCTCTAGGGAGGCACTTTGGGTTATGTATTATGTCTTCTGTTTCTATTTCATCTTATCATCTCCTTACTTTTTCTTGGGATTCTTGGTACTGGACCACCGATGTCGCTCTGGGCTAGAGTTATGCTTATCTATAGGTGAGATGTAAATGACACCACAACTCAATTTTTGGGTGGTGATAGTTTGATACCTTTGATGCTAGACCGCAGGGTACTTATTTGCTGAGTGATACTCTGGATAGATTTTGGGTGATATAGGATAGACTGTGGGTAACACGTAGTAGATAGTAAGCTTATACAGATCATAAGCTTCACACCATAGAGTTTAGTATTGGTGATTGAGTATTTCTACGCGTGGAAAGAATGAAGAAAATTAGAGATCCAATTAAATATTGGTGATGCATCCATGAAGGTCATGATAAGGTTTGAGAAGACGGTAAAACTATGACCTCAATATCTTATACCATTTTAGATTCTTCACCGAGTGGATGATGTAGCTTATAAGTTAGCTTTCCCTCAAGTATTTTTAAGTATTTGTTCGGTTTTCTATGTATTGATGTTGTGGTGTTATATTTAGGATAAGTATCACATACTGAAGTGGGTGATGTAGCTTATAAATTAGCTTTTCCTCATGTAGTTTTAAGTATCTATCTGGTTTTCTATGTATCAATTTTGTGGTGTTATATTTAGGATAAGTCTCATATACTCTGGTGGGATTCAACCTAGTTGGATGATAGTTTAACTTATTTAGGAGATCCTATTTCTATTTTAGACAAAAATGTTAGGAGTTTGAGGACTAGGGAGATTCATGTAGTGAAAGTTTAGTATAAGCATTGCTTGGTTGAGGAGGCTATCTGAGAGGCCAAAACTGATATGCAAGAATAGTTTCCCCAGCTATGCAAACCTTTAGGTAATTTCTTTCTCTTGAATTTTAGGGATGAAGGTCCTTTTAGTGGTTGTAATGACCCTCCAGGTCATATTTATGCTTCACACTTTTATCTGTGTTTAGAGCTTTCATGTAGCTGTCCAAGTCATTTATAAATTGATAAAATTGATAGTTTAGTTCATCGATTATTTATTTGAATTTTCCCTTCTAATTTCTCTATTTTAAAGGGATATGTTTGGAATCCATTCACTTTAACATTCTTGGGAAAATGCACTGGGAATTTGAATTTTAATACTTCTGTTAGCTTTATAATATAAACTTTGGTCTAGGCCCTTGGTTCGGGTCTTGGAGTTTTCAGTGGGGTTTTAGGTTGTTTGACTGGATACAACCCATTGGTAGTTCGAAGTTTGATAATATTTAATGACTGAAGAATTTGATTTGAAATTTGGTGGTACCATCAGCTCTAAAATGTCAATTTTGGGTTATGTAGGCCTTTGGTTTAGTTCCCAAGATAGTTGTTCTTGTTTTAGGTGCTCGATCGAAATTTTAATTAATTTTGGTAAGTTTTGACTTTGGTTAACATTTTAGAAAAATAACCTCGAATGGTCATTTGATCGATTTCGTTGAGTCTAGAATATCATTTCCAAGCTAGTAATATTTATAGTTTGTGTTCATTAGGGGTTTGAAATAATTTCAAGGCCTTATTGGATTATTTTTCCCTTGATTGTGTTCTATTGGTGCAACTCTATTCTATGCAACATGCCATGTATTAGCGTAATTATGCTCAAGGAATGCAATCAAGCTAGGGAAATCTTATTCTATGAAATTGCACTATAGTTTTATTTTGAAGTGTGTGGCGATCATGTTGATGCAACGCGATTGCGCTTATGGTCCTATTAGCAATAAAGGTAAATCGTACCAGTGTGGAGTCAATAGTTTTATTTCTACTATTGGCTTAATAGCGCGACACACTGTTGGAATGCGATGGTAGTGCACTATGCCTAGTAGTATATATTACTTTTCCTTGAAAGTCTTAACAATTTTCTTCATAATTTCTTCATCTTGTGTGATCATTGATGTTTGAGATTGCTGTGAAAGTGTTATTTAAGCATGGGAAAGTTAGATATTGGTTCAAGATCATTATTTCCCATCTTAATCTATAAGTTTCTTCCAATTATTTAAAATTTTAGTCGATTTCCTCATCTTTACCTTCTTCTTCATTGGGAAAATGATCCTTTCTCCTCCAATTGTGCTAATCTTTTGAGAATGTGCTCCAGGCATCACTAAGGATCCTATTGTTAAATTTTGCTTTTAGTTTTGATTAGCATGCCTTGCAGGCTTGTTTTGAGCTAAAATATGACCATATTAATTTTATAGCAATATATGTATTAATTTTTCTCCTAGTGGATGAGTATATAATAATCTTGATAGTGGGATAATTTTTCTCCTAGTGATGAGTAGATAATAATCTTGATAGTGGAACCTCAGTTGGTTGCATCTTCGAAGTAGTTCATCTTGAGGCACAATGTTTAGAAGATTTTTTTGGATTCTAGGTAGGATACGACTTAATTTCTCCTGGATTGAGATTTTGTATTTTTAGATGTAATAATTTTCTAGTTTTAGGTAATGTATATAGGATGATATAATTTATCTCCATTTAGGTACTGTAATAACCCTTCTGGTCATTTCCACATTTTTTTGTATCTCCTTGCATCTTAGAGCTTTCCTGTCCCTAGGTTATTTATGACTTAACAGGACTAGTGGTTTGGTTCCCTCTTTGTTCATTTGGTGGTTATGTATGTTTTACTATTTTAAAGCCTAACTTTTGATATTTTGACTTTGGTCAACATTCCTTAAACTCAACTCGAAATTTAATTCTTACAGTTTTGTTAGTTCTGAAATGTGGATTTTGTTCTAGATGAACGTTTAGTTCATGCCCGGAAGCCTTCTTTGTGAGTTTATCTCATATTGTGTGTTTTATGAGCTTTTTAGTTCATAAATGGAGCTTGAGGAGTCAATTTATGATTGGAGCCTCAGATTGGAAATCCAACTGCTCCATTAGCTTCGGGATGTCGATTTTGGGTTAGGTAAGGTATTCGTTCGGGCCTCAGGATAGTTGAACTCATTTTGGGTACTCAGTTGGAATTGATGTAGTATAGGCAAAGGTTAAATTTAGTCAACACTTTATCTAAATGACCTTGAATCGACATTTTATCGATGCCATTGAATCTGGAATGTCATTTCCAACCAATTTGCATATTTGGTTTGTGTTCATCTGTCACGACCCGATTTCACGGATCATAATGGAACCTACTATACCACCAGTAGGAGAACCAACCCTGTAGTCCAAAGCAGAAGCGAAGGACTACTACATCAATTTTGGAAAGCACAAAGTGAAAATAATCAGAAGGTAATAAATATGGAAGTTTAAAGAATCAAATAAATTCCCCAAAACCCAGTATCAGTGTCAAACGAACCACTAGGTACAGCAACAAGAAATCCAAAATAGATCTAATACAACCGTATCTTCGAAATACGCAAAAATCAAATAGAAAGGTCAAATCCAAAGAGAAGCAGGTAAAATTCGGATGCCAAGCTCACCCTAAATCTTTGAAGAAATATAAACTGCACGAACAGCTGGCGGTAATCACGATCGAGAACCTGTACTCAGATCATCACATGTCCATGTGTAGTATGAGTACAAGCTGCCGAAGCAACCCATACCTAGAGGCTTTGAGGTACCACTAAGCACATAACAATAATAAAAATAGTAAATAACGGAATACAACAAAAAAGTCACAGAAGCAAATAACACAACAAGGGGAGCTAGCTATTCAATCAGGAATCAAGTAACAAATAGACAGGTATCGCTAGCTAATCACATAACAAGATCTCAGGCAATGAAGAAAAACGTACCCAAAATACTTGCAACAATATATGTGAAT
>JBDJHY010049192.1:0-13914 GCA_039654485.1 Withania somnifera
AAACACTCAACAAAATATATATATATATATATATATATATATATATATATATATATACCCGTATATACTATTTATACTCAATATTCATTCATTTTGTGAATTTACCTTTTAAGGTTTTAGTATTATATTCGTATTATATTTAAAAATTATGACTTTATATTTATTATTTATTATATAAAATTTAGTAGTATAAATTTAATCTCCAAGAGTAGTCGATTCAGGTGGCCTTGGGACGGACCTGAGATTAGCTTATGTTATATGGTGTTGATGTGTCTATACATATTTCAGAAATTGCTGATACCCATCTTTATCAGCGTTTCCATCTTTTAAATTTCCTTCTTCTCTGTAAGCCACTATTTGTCTCTCTGTCTTGCTTTCAGTTCTTGTTTCAGCTAGTAAACAATTTTCTCACCATTTTCAAACAAAAGCACGAAAAACACAAATCAAATAAAAAAAAATTAAAAAAACTATTGAAGGAACTTGTAATTAAAAATATGAACCAAATAAATCTTGCTACCTTCTTTGTGAAATTTGAGCAATTCCTTAGCAGATTCAAGAGCTTTTTATAAGGAATCAATGATTATAAGGAATCAGGTGAAGGGGATAATATTATTGAAAAATCTAAGTAAAAGGAATCACTAATCGTGTGAATTTGAAAAATTAATTTGAAGAAAAGAAAAGGACGAATGGAGAGAAGAAAGAAAAGCAGTGAATTGCACAAAAAAGTGAGGAAGCAAAAAAAGAAAAAGAAGAAGATAAATAAAGATAAAAAGGAAAGAGCCGAAAAGTTATGTGTACTTCGCTTGTAATATAAAGAGAAAGTTACTAAATTTCTTTATATATTAATATTAATAAATATCAGATGTTTTATAAATTTTATAAAAAATTTAATTCATGCGCCACAGTATAAATCGATACTTTGCACTGAGTATTTTGTATGAAGTCACAAATATATTTATACAGTCACAAATAAATTTTGTATGAAGTCATAAATACACAATAAGTTAATAGAAAATTCAAGATTTTTATAACTTTGAGAAACTTTGTGATTTTATTTAATTAAGGGCTATAAGATTGTAATTTGCGTAATTTTTCCTAATATAAAAGTGTCAAATAGATAGATGGGCTATTTTTATGTAACAAATTTAAAGAAAAAGTGTATAAAATAGCAAATATAAGTCCTAAATTATGAAAAATAACAATTGTTTTATAAAATTCTATAAAAACAAAAAAAATACAAAGTTTGGTTTTTGCTCGGCTACAATTGATTGTATATAGTAGTTAAGTAGTTGCTCGGCAACAAATTAAGTTGTATATAGTCTTTGATTTTCAACTACAACTTAAGTTGTATCTAGTATTTGGTCTTTTTTTCATATACAACTCTGGTATTTTTGTAACTGATATCATAACTACAACTTCCAGTTGTATATGAAAAGCTCATCTATAACTGAAAATTGTACCCAAGCAAAACTTTGACTATTTTTTTCATAATAAATGTCTAAATGTTTGTTATGTTTGAACTTTTGCCAAAATTTAACGCAATAGAGATTTTGTTTAAATTTGTCACTTTTGCAGACATAACCCCCTTTTGCAACAATTTAGGCTCAACCAACGTTACTACTTTCACCTCGTGACTGTGATGCACTAAAACCAAATGACACCAACACATTTTTTTGGTTCTAATGTAGTGACCTCCAGATCATTTTCGTATTTTCACTCGATTTTTATATTAAAAGTATTTTTATAGTTGTCTCAAGTCATTTGCCACTTGTTGGGACTAGCAATTTAGTTCCCTGACAGCTTGTTTGGGCTTTATTCCAGTTTATCTATTTTAGAGCCTTAAGTTTAGTGATAGTTGAATTCAGTCAACACTCTTTGAAGAGACACTTGAAATTAAATTTGAAAGTTTTATTAGCTCTTGAAATATGAATTTTTATTTAGGAGGACTCTTGGTTCGGATCTCGAGACTTTCAAATGAGTTTTAGGTTGTTAGGTGAGATAACAGCTGAATTGAGATTGAGAGATTGACTATGGTCAACGTTCAAAGATTAGAGTGTCGAATTCAACTTTTCCACTTCAATCTGCATCAGAACATCAAGTTTCAATTGATAAGGCTATTGGTTTGCTTCTTAAGACTACTAGACTCATTTTGGATGCTCAGTTGGGTTTTTGGCCTATTTTGACAAAGGTTGTCTCCAGTCAACGTTTCAACAAAACGACCTTTGGTGGTCATTTTATTGATTTTTTGAGTTTAAAATATCATTTTAAGCTACTAGCATATTCAATATATTTTTATCGAATTCTAAACTTATTCCGAGGAATTGACGGGGAATTTTTTGGCCTTATTTCTCAGCTAGTTTACAACTATTGGTGTAGGTCCCTAGTACCCTTTGCATTCACAATGCCTTTTTTGCATTGGTGAAAAGTTGGAGATCTTTGTGCTTCGTAATTGGGATGAGTTCTCAGCAACTGTGAATGGTTCTTTTCACCTGGACACTCTTCACGATCGTGTTGGACCAGACGTAATTACGATGGATCGTGGACTATAGAATAGTTTATGATCAAATGATAAGCATGTACTCCCTGAGTCACGGGCTTTCCATTCTTAGATTCGGACTACAGGCCCATTTCAAGCTCGAATATGGGCGGAGCTTATTTATGAAAATATGAGTCTTATTTTTTTAATCATAATGAGTAAATTACTATTTTGATAGTTGAGGAGCTTTTTGAGGTTTCTCGAAGAGGTTAGGCTTTGACACCATGTTCACGAGCTATATTTTCGGTGTTTAGGTAGGTTACGACTTACCTTCTCCTAGATTTGACTTGTATATGATATGAGTGTGTAGTTTTGGATTGGGTTTTAGGGTTGGTGTTCACAACCCGAACCTACACTATGGATGAACATGGCATCTGGAATCACCTACTGGGCCAGATGTACCCTTAGAACTAGCATTTATCTAAACATAGCATACACTTAGCGGAAGCTAGGTAAGACATGCACAATAATGGGCATCTCCCAAAAATAAAATGTAAATATCTTAATTAAGGAAATATAAAATCATGAGAAATATAAATACATCACTAAACTAAGTCTGAAAGCCACTAACATCTGAATAAAGAGCTGCTAGGACAAGTCCATAACTAACTCTAACATCTCAAACTAAGTATGAAAGCTCTAACAATGAAATATAAAAATTGAAGAAGTCTGGCCCCTCAATTCATGAAGACTCCAAAGCTACTCTAGGAATGCAGAAGATGGTCAACTGTGTGCATAGAAATGGCTAGCCCAATTTGCATTATTAAATAATGCAGGCATAGAGTATGCATCAATACGTGAAATGTAATGGTATGTAAGGATGCAACATGAAACAACATATACTTAGGTTGAATTTAGAGCATGAAAGTAAGGCTGTGCAATGCATAAGCTGAACCAGGCACTAAGTTGCATCATTAACAAGCAATTTTATGCAATTCTGTCAAGTATAAGTAAAACATCAACTTTTAAGATGAGAGATAAATCTCAATTGAATCTTTGAACTCATTGGCCTACATAAGGTGAATAAACAAGTAGTTTGCAATCTTATAGATACGGACTGATAGCTAAACATCAACGGGAGTTTCCACAACTGACAACAAAACTGTATGAATAAACACATAATTCAGCTTGCGTCGATTGATGGTTGTATTATTCCCTACTAAAGGAATAGAACCTAATAACCTACCTAGGCCATAAATCTTCTACTTTGGGCTAACAAAATTCTATGATGGCACATAGTTTATGAGATCGAGGCCCGAATTCGCTTGGTGCTAATACTACTTCCAAAAACTGAAATTAACATTTGCTCCTGACTTTGGCCAGTGGGACATATTTTTTATGACCAACTGACCAACTAAAACTGACTCAACCTTTCAGCCATGATGGTTGTCTAATTGATATTGAATTTATTTTTCTTATGATCATATATATTCTGTTTGGACCGGTAATTCAGGTAACTAAAACATTTTCTAAAACATTGTTTCTGAACCAAACTCAGGTATTTACAAAACCATAACATCAAAGTTTTCTAACTAACGTCCAAAATGATTTTAGAACATTTTAAAGCCAAGTAAATTTATAAATAAATTGACCAACATCGTAAAAAAGGCTTAGAACTTGTAAAGCCAATAAACAAGAAAACTGACCATGAATGTTTTTCCTCCACCAAGAATCAAAATGTTTGTTTTTTGATAATTGTAAAGGACCTCTCATAGCCCCAATCCTCATGGGGAAACCACCCATTTCATTTTAAGGCGCATGTAAAGTTGCCCCACCACCTTTGAGGTCTATTCTTCAAGGGTGTTTTGGTAATTGTCGCCCCCACCCCCAATTCAAAGACAACTAAATCAACCATTTCAAACCTCTTTTCTATTCAATCTTTTTTGTCTTAGAGAAGTTCCTACAATTATTCTTTCTTAGTCTTCTTTGAAAACTCAATTAGGGTTCTTCAAACTAATGAAGAACTCTAACAAGATCATATCAAGGCTTCAAACAAATATGTAGGACATTCAACAAGGGTTACTTTCTACCCTTGTGTTTAATATCTTCCAATTTTAGTTTCAAGTCGAGATTCCAGGATTTACCCCAAATATGTCAATATGATGAAGTTACTTCTCTTAGAATATTTGATGATTATTATTATTGAGTTTGCATGATATTTACGCAATTCACAAAGCTGAATTATGAGATGAAGTCAAACCCCATGTTAGTTTATCATTGTGTGATTTTTATGGTCATGTTCATAAAATTGTAATGAAATCATCACCCTTGGTCATTTTTCATATTTTGTTGGCTTTACAAGATCTAAGCCTGTTTTACAAATGATAGTCAGTTTTTATGAATTTTACTTGGCTTTAAATGTTTTAAGACCGTTTCGGTGTTAGTCAGAAAACCTTGGTATTTTGGCTTTTCAAAGATTAAGCCTAGTTCAAGGTTGGTGATTTTAAAACATGTTTCAGTTACTCGAATTACAAATCTAGAAAGAATGTGTATAATTATGAAGGAAAGAATGAGAAAAGTATCAATTAGATAACTTTTTCCCAAAGAGTCTAAGAAAAATTTTACTTGGTTAGGCGGTAATTTAAAATATTTTTCACTGGTCAAGATTAAGAGAAAACTTAGTTTTAATTTTGAAAGTAGTATTAGAACCGAGTGGATTTGGGTGAGATAACGCTAACCCTATAAACTATTTTGCCAATAGTAGGATGTTACGTTATTTCAGCATTTTTGTAAGCACTTAGTTGATCCACTAGAAAATTAGTAAGCGCGTATGCCCTGGCAAGATGCATGGGGCCCTCTGAAAAGAAAAAATATGTTGAACTCCGTGGTTTCTCACACGATTTATGTCGGTTCTAGAAACTCCCACTATGTTCAGCTTTCATCTAGGTTGTCAAATTTTACATAATATATGTCTAACAACTTTGCTTTACAAAGATAAGTTTAGTATTTATTATGAGTTTTATCTCTCCCTTGAATTTTGATAAAAGGATACTAATTGGCAGTTTTGCTTAGAATTACATCAGTATTTTACAGTTTAACTTCGGTCTCAAATATGTCAGATGTTCAGTTTCAATTAGTTTTACAACTTTTATAACTAAATGATGATTAACTTTACTCTATTAATGAATCCGTTCTTTATGATGAGTTTTGAATCTTTCTTAAGAATTGACGTTTTTAATACATCCATATATTATGCATAATTGGGTCAGCCTGTTATAGCTCAACTTCAAACTTAGCTCAGTCACATGTACAACTTTAGAGTCCTGTTTTAGTTCAACTTTATATATGCATAATATTGTTCTGTTTGGCTTTATGTCAACATAGTATTATCCAATTTAGCTTTATGTCATCATAGTATTGTTCAGCCAACATTAGTATTTGCATTCTCGCATACCAATACGTGTTACATACTAAACAATACCTTTGACTACACTCAATATGTAAATTTAGAAGTGCCTTCTCAATTCATGTTAGTAGATTCAACAAGTACCAGTTAGATGGTGGTGAGTTTTTATATTCTGAGGAAAAAATATTTATTTCAGATTAGCTTTTCTTTGTACTTTCAATTTCAGTTGTTTAGAATTAGCTGGGGGGTTGTCCTAATAACTCTGAAGTTGTTAGTAGAAGCTTCATAGATAGTCAGTCAAACAATTATAGTAATTTATTATTTTACTTCCTTTTTGACTTATTATAAGCTTAAGGGGAAAATAAAATTTAAAAATAGCTAAGTGTCAAACTATTTCGGAGCTTAAGCAAATCCCAAAATAATTGAAATAATAGAATCTCCATTTAATTTTTTTAGAGAATTAATAAAACTTTGAATTTCAAAAATAGGAACAAAAATCAAAGTTAGAAATGTAAGGATTCAATTAATGCCCCGAGGAAGGTTCTTAAGGCACCTCGGGAGCATCCCCCACCCAATGGGGTTCACCAATTTTCTAACTCTCTTAAAAAAATACAATTACTTGAAAACATTTGTAACACTAATAAAGATTAATTAAATATCAAAATAGGCATATTTTGGCTATATTTGCAAAATATAACCACGCTTATGAAAAAAAGAAAAATGATTTTTGCAAATCTTTTATAACAAATTATGGCTATTATTTTGTAATAAAACCTTGAAATTTACTCAACTATGAAAGACAAGATAATTGCTTGACTTTATGAAAGTTTAACTCCATTCGTTTCAATTTTTAATATTTAAAAAATAAAATAAAACTAATTGAGTAAGTAAATTAATTATTTATAAAAATTAAAAGAAATAGAGAAGAGGCTACATCCTTGGGAATTTATTTTAGACTAAATTTAAGCAGAGTTAATACAAATATACTAAAACAAATTTATACAACTAAATGCAATTAGATACAAGAGAGAGTTGATAAAAAAGAGCCTGAATATTGGCATCAGGTCCAATTTTTCTTTTTTGAAGATCTTCAAGTCTTGAATCCATTAGGCTGGGTTGAGGAGTTGCCTCGATAAAGATGATGGGTGAGAGTCCCAATTTTACTCGGGAGGAGGTTCCTACAAAAAAAGAAGATAAGGATTAGCTACAATTTCCCGAACATAACCCATATAGGAGATTAGACATGTAAGGGCATGGAAAACAGTTAAAAACACAAGACATAGGTTACTACCAAGAGACATGTTTCAACTTCTCACAGAACCACTTAGAAAAGATCACATTATAGTTGAACAAATACAAGACAAATAAGCTTGACATATCCGGCTTTACACTAGAGAGTTCAAGTATGAAGACCTATAGGTCTACTAGTATTGTAAAACAGCTCTACAGATAGCCTGGGACAACATGGGATGAGGTCCTTATATGCATAGTGGTACCGGATAAATTTCATATCAAAACATTTTACCGATGGTGCAGAGTAAGGTAAGCAAAGTTTAACCATACTAAGCTACATAAATGACTAAGAACTTAGTAGAGTTTCAGGAAGAAAACAAAGGATCATGCTTCACCAAAATACGAAGGTTAGACAGTTGAATACCTAGATTTGTTTCAATTTTTTACAGCAAATGGACTGGCTCAGGCTGATCTAGATTTGAGACTTAGATAGGTAGGTATAAAACAGGTAGAACAACTCATAGACAAGTGGCTTATTTATTGACTAGGGTCACCAACATGATCGATGAAGTTTTCAATAATCAGCTGGGAACAAGAATCAGGAAAAGGAAGAAATTATTGATATTTTTCAAGAAAAAAAAAAGCTTTTTGAGAAATAGAAAGGAACTTAAACTTGAGATAAGTTCAACTCACATCATCAAGTAGAGACCATTTAACCGGTTCATATGTAACTACATAAATTCAGTAATTAGCTTCAGAAAAAAATACATAAGGAAGACATCTACTTTTATGATTTCTATTCAGGTAGTTCACCATACAAGAATTATTGGTAAGACAAGTCATTCCCGAACAGGATACTAATACTCTATTAATTAGCTTACAGATATAGCAAGTGAAATCAATCAAGTACATGATACCAGCATCTACACTTATGATATCATTTGGATAATCCAACTATTCCAGAAAACACACATTCCTCGGGTAAGAATAAGGAAGCAGTACACTTCACTCACAGATAAAACAAAATTCAAGAACAGTCACTAAACTCTTCCTAATCAAGCGTCACATATTTAGGTTCGTTTCCATAGGTTTTAGATTTAATGAAAACCCATTCTAGCCAATAAACATATATAGAAAATTATAGAGAAACATGCTAGTCATGCATATTTAAGGAGACCCAAACAGATAAGTATCATGATAATCTCAAGGAGAAAGAAATCACAGATCAGATCAAGAAAACAAGTGATTTACGCGTGTCAAGTGCAAACAACCAAAGCATAAAGATTCTAAAGTGATTTACATGTGTCAAGTGCAAACAACCAAAGCATAAAGATTCAATCTTTCAACATGAAACAAATTCACATACTGTCAGTTTTAGTCATGCAACTGCACAAGCTTTAGACTTCTCTACCATACTTTAAGTAAAAAAAATAAAAATCATTCCTAACATCATGTTATAGAGCTTAACCGGGACACAAAGGAGTTTACTCACCAAGAATTTGTCATATTGTTCTTGGAAGGGATTCTTAGCAAACAAAACCACACTTAGCATGAAGGGATTCTTCTAAGTCATATCTCCTTAGGAAGAGAAGGAAAGTCACGCATGCGAAGAGTATTTAGGATAGGCAATTTAAAGAAGAGTAAACCGTTTCAGTCCACGAGTAGGATAAATTAACTTCATCTTATTCTATCACAGTCTGCATAACATGGAGTAAGAAAAGAAATTCATAAATCATCCAGAAGATAAAATAGCAGAACAAAGGAGTCTGTTAATATGAAACTATCCTTCTTTCAGTATAGATAAGCCTGGTACATACCAAGCTCTAGCTGCACAATTAAGTGAATATGCATATAATACCACATAAAATTTCAGTTTTTAAGGCACATAATGATATCAGAAAAGACACAATGAACCTTTAGACAAAACTGAGGGGTATCAAAACCTTCCAAATAGGTTTTATAGATTATATAAACATGCTTTTGGACATCAATAACACTAGACACACCATTTTACCTCACATCACACGTTTACTCATGCATTCAAACCAAATATTTTTACAACGAATTGAACTCACATTTCAACATTACACAAGTGAGAAACAAGATGTTAGATTCAAACTTAAGCAAAATTTAAATTCATCATAATTCAAGCATCTTATTTATTTTAAACATTAGCATGCTATTATATTCAAAATTATGAACCTGCTATTGTTTATAGATAACTTACTATCTTTCCCTAATATTGCACTTGCGGTTCATATTTTAGAATAATGCAGTTCATCTATCACCTAATTCAATTATTATCAAATTAGATCATGAATAACATGTAGGTATAATCTATCTTATTGTTCTTTGGAGAAGAACACATCCAATTATTCGACAAACACATCAATTCAATCATATTGGTAAGCAGTTTTAAGCATGCATACTGAAGGAATAATGTTACTACCTTACAGGTTCCAATTAACTAATTCGCAAAGTGAACACACTGAAAGTCATGCTAGCATAATAGGCTAGAATCAAGCAGGGCATTCAAGACTCTATTCAAATACATTGGTAATTGAAACACATAAAGATCAACCACAAGGAGATTTATATAACATAGGTGTAGAATATTATCACTTAGGGTCAAATTATCTCAAATTATCCTCTAAAGTGGCAGGGATGTTAGACAAAACATCAAATGTGACATATCATCTCAAATTTTGAAAGCCTTATTATTACAAGTTCTATGAATTTAGGTCATAAGACTTACAACAATGTGGATTCCAAGAAACATGGGTGATATTGGTTCTAACAAAAGCAAGGTGGGATTGAACTTGATAAAAACAGAAGGAAAACACACCGACTTATATACCATATTTAAGGAAAAATCAAATCAAACCTGTCATTCCATAAATAATAATTTTTATAAAAGTCTCGATCTTACAGGTGTTTTTTTATTCTAAAAATGGTTTAGATGAACTCTTGATGGATATCACATATTAGTTGATTTCAAGGAGAGGTTAAATAATCAATCCTCCTACTCTTATCAAGACAAATAACAATCAACTTCAAGATCCCTTTTAGACATGGGTTAAATTTACTGGAAACAAGTAGCGGATATAGAATCACTGAGAAACTTTTTGTATATCAACCTTAACATATATCATATTCATGCATGAAACCCCACTTAAACTTGCTTATTGAACTTTGTACTCTTCAAACAAGTGAAGTCATGTTGGTCAAGCCATATTACATTACACAACTCTTAGTAATAGAAAGAGAAATTTGATCATAAGGTCACACTTCTTGGACTAACACAGTATTATGAACAAATTTAACATAAAAATAAGATTTCAATCACAGACCCAAATTATCATATCATAAATGCTCATTCAATGTTCTATTTAACCCAGAAAATCTAATTTAAGTATTCATATTAGGCTACATAGGGCAGTAAAGGGTCAGGTCAGGGCCACACATAACTCACTAGAACTAGTCAACACCTTCTTGCATCACAGACAAGGTACGCTCCATTATGAAAATCATAAATGATTTATTATATCGATGATGCCTTATGTCGTAACCTGCCCATTTGAAATATGAGACAATAAAGAACATAGACATGTATTTCAAAAATAGTATGGGTACTGTTAAAGTAGAGACACGTTCATATAAGACAAACTCAGACATAAGACAATGTGCTCTTGCAAATTTACAAATAAAGTGAAAGGAAATACTTTTTGGGGTGCAGCAAACTAAGACTACGGACTGGGGATGATTAACGGTTTTGAACCCAAATATAAAACAAAAAAAAAATCCTTTCCAACCTTCTACTCCCCGTTATACACAAAAAACGCTCCAAAAATATCGTAGGAGAAGGAAGGGCACTCGAATTTTACCTCGTCTATTTGTAAAAATGCTTGAAACTAAAAGAAAACTCAACATATAAACCTAAAACTCCATTTTGTAATTAATTTGACTAAGAACTTTAAAATTCTTCCTACGTTCTGCATTATTAGCTGTTGCAGCCCTCTGCTCTGTTACTACTAGCTCTTCCATTCTACCCTATCAGCTCTATCAACTGGACTTAACCTCTCTACTACTGTTTTCACAAAGAAGAGGTGAAGGCTATTTTATAGAACAAATTAGGGCATAAAAAGGGAGAAAAAGTTGAGAAATTTTAAATTCAAACTAGGGAATATAGAATCTTACCTTTGGAGAAAAAAACAGAATCTTAATAGATTACAGAAAACACAATAAAAAAATAATATTTGATGATACTTCCTACAATATAAAAGAAATTTTATTAATAGATTAGGAAATAAATTATGATTTAATAAATTTCATTGTAAAAGTGATTTTTGGTAGATAAAATTAATAGATAAATCAAAAATCTTGACATTATGAATGAAATGTATTACCTTTTGGATTAAAAAATACACCACAAATATTTCAAAAAAAAATGGATCAAATATTCAGAAAATTAAAAGAACTTTGTATAGTATATGTAGATGATATATTAATATATAGCAATAATCTGAATGATCATATAAAGCATCTGGAATAATTCAACAGGAAAAATGAAAAGTTAGAGTTGAAGGAAATCGTCTCATTGTTTATCTGAAGGAAACTACAAGGAAGGAGTCCAGGAGCGCGTAAGAGGTTCTTTTTTCCTTTTCTGCGCGTGCAAAGAGAGTGAAGGAGGATATGTATACGTTTTGGAATAAAATTGGTAAAATATAAATTCTAAATTAGCCACATTTAACTAAAGTAAAGGCTGATTAATACGAATCGACTTAAATTAATTAATTGAGCTTTTAATCCAAACAATCAAAACATTATCTACGGAAAAAAACATTTTGGTAAAAGTTATTACCTGATTTCAATTTTTTTTTAAAATAGCCAATTTAGTTAAATTTATCTCAATTTTGAAAAAAGTACCCTTTGATTATGACCATTTTAAATAATGTACATCTACACATACATTATATATAGATATTTTTTTTCCAAAGACCAGTTTTGGGGTTATCTTTGAAAAATTGCCTCGATTTAGCAAATCAATTACTTAAATTATTTTAAGAATTAAAAGCTTAATAATTAATATAATAAGTAAATATCAAAATTGAGCATCAACATTTACCACTGATTTATCCGTAGTTGAGGAAAGAGGCCGGGGTACACCGGTCCTGACAAACTGAATTTTGACCGACCACTGAATTCGTATCTTGAGAGAAGAGGTTATGATACATATTTGAAAAATTATGGTCGGACCCTAGTATCGGCTTCCCCATATAACTAGGTTACATGAGCATTCAACACACTAGATTGTAAGCACGATTTCAAAGATGCCCCAAGCTTTTGATTTTGAATTTTGGTGATGCCGAATAGCTGAGAGAATGGAGAACTGGAGGGGAATTTGGAATACGGTCGAGTTTTCCCATGAATCCCATCCTACATAACTCAAGACTAGGGAATCAAGTTGCTTGTAGTTTGACTCAATCGATATAAAACACAGTCTTCCTATGCTAAGACAATCTATGGCTTAAGATGAGTGATTGATGAATTAATCTTGAAAAAGAGGCTTGGAACCTCTTAACTACGAATGTAGAGCCCTCATACCCATAGATAAGAGCTACATGGACATAATTTCCAAGACTCTAGGTGTATCATCACTCGAATTTGAGAGAAAGGTAACATTCTTCTATTATGAGTTAAGAAATTTCTTTGGATGTAAAGTGGAAACTAGAAAGACAATAATCCACATGGCTTCTGAAATAGGCGTGGTCCAATAGTGGTGAAAATTAATCCTCAATTTGACCCCAAAGAGTTTGACATTTCTCTTCGAACTATGTCCCAGTTTGCTGCTACGAAAAAACTTCCATGTTATGCTGTGTCCAATTTGGAGTAGTCCGCACCTTCTATTTAAATCTCGAAGGATGATTTCGTCCTTTCCTGTCTCCTACTTTTTGTAGAGTGTATCTTTCCTCGTTCTTCATTGACGTCCTGGAAAAGAAGTATTAATGCCATGCTCACCTTATTCTCGTGTCTTAAAACAAAATGGTGCACGCTAGTCTCCATCGACTTGTAGTGCCTTGAAAATAAATGTTGCATGCTAGTCTCCACTAACTTGTCGTGTCTTACAAAGTAAATGTTTTCCCACTAGTGTAATGTACCTCGGAGCCATTTTCATACTTCCCATGATTTCTCAGTGTTTAAAGCGTTATTGTAATTTCCCCAAGTCATTTTGGCTTGCTGGGACCGATAGGTTGGATCCTTGATGGTTTTACGATTTGAATTTCTTTATTATTATTATTATTATTATTATTATTATATATTTTTGGGCCTTACTCATTTTATACGATTCTGAACACCTTTCCATCAATTCTGTTGAGTCAGGAATATTGATTACATGAAGATTTCATATATGGAGTGTTAGAATTGGACTCTGTTTTAATTTTTTTTTTTAAACTTTTTCAAAAATCTGTCAGAAAAGGGAAGCGAGAACCGATTTATCGGCCAAACGATCGATAAATTGGTGGTCAATAAATCATCTCGATGACCGATTTATCGGTGGCCAATAAATCAACCAGATGATCGATTTATTGGTCAGTAGGTGGAAGATATAAAAATATTATTTTCCTCTAAATTTTGTTTTTTCAAAATTTAGAGTTTTGTTGGTTATTTCAGAGCATTTTAAGAGTCTTTGAAGGTATTGATACAAGTTTTAATTTGTAGACACTCATTAAGGTAGTTCTATGATAATTTCTATCGGGTAATTCTTTATTTTTGTTATTTTTATAAACTTTTCGAGCTT
>JBDJHY010049301.1:0-13914 GCA_039654485.1 Withania somnifera
GAGAAATAGAACCATCTGATTTAATTCGTTCTCAATAGCCACGAGATGATCATCTTAGGGTGATCCTTTTGTCGACGAAGGCTTTATGGGATGGACGTTCGCAGTCCTCCCCCTACCTCATTCCCCATATTTCGAATATAGCACTTCCCTTTTTTGTACTATATAAAATTTTGACACCCGAGATTCCGTAACGCATAGATATTTTCGCAGGAGCATAATCTATTTTATGGTTAAATACATTACAAGATATTTTTTCATACTTTTTGCATTCAGTTCTAGCTATTTCTCCACCTTCTAATTGACCTAAACAACATATACGGATCCCCTCCACTCCTTTCTTTATTACTAATGAAATATTCTTAATATTTTACTAAAAATGGAACAAAATGATATTGTTTTGTTTCTTGATTGAAAAGAGATGTCTTGAGCAATAGGAGAAGCACTTTGATAAACAGATTTGATCTTGACTGATTCAATTAAGGAACATCTTAAGTGTTAGGCTGGGTTGGTAGGGTCAGGGTTTTTTGCATTCTTATCTAAAAGAGAGTAAGAGGGCGGTTTCCCTCAATTGTGGCACCGCCTTCATCATCCCTCGGACAGGTTGATGAGCTTTTGGACAATTCGATATGAGCGAACTCCAGAACATCAGACCATCTGTAATGGCTCGTCCTTAGTGCCTCTTAACATGGTAGAACTTCCTCTCTTCAACTCCCTTTGAGATTTGAACTACCAACCAACTCTTTCGACTGCGAGTCATCAAAAGAATGGATGCCGACTAGCCAATACTCCAGTTGGTCCTATACATGTGACCCGCTATAAGGAAAAGAATTTTAATAGCTAAATGGTGATGGGCAATATCATTCAGCCACAAACCCCCAGTTACTAGATCTAATCCTCCACAAAAAGTAAGAAAGTCCGCATATTTTGACCAATTCAAGGTGAAAAAATGGGGTTGCTCCCTTGGCAAAACTTTCTACACATGAAAATTGAGAAATGAGTAAAGACATTAATGACAACCAAAAATCATATAGTAGCACATATACTTTTCAAATTTAACACACAAATGTAACAATCCACTTAAATTTAGCTTTTATACTAAAATTAAGAAAAAGGTGAAAACTAAGTACACTGTTTTATATCATAGTGTTACTTTTTCTCCGTCTATTTTATTTGTCTTTTTAGCTCAAACAATTATTATTTTATAGGATAAATGTCAATTTAAAATTTCAAAACTAAAAATTTATTACTATTTCCAAGGAATATTTGTTATAAAAAAGAATGCAGTATATTTAAAAGAGAAACAATCTATGACTTTATTGAATAAGAATAGCGTAGTAATCTATTTATTTATTTATTTATTTATTATTTTTCTTAAGAATTAAGCACGGCTAGAAATAAATAGCTCTTAGTATAAGGATTTTAGTTGAAACAAATATTTATCTTTTGAGTTTCTAAAATGATACTTTTTTGAGGGACGAAGAAAGTATTTTTTTTATATTAAAGTACTATTAAAGGACCCAAAACTCAAACTTGAAAGATAAATTATTCATTTGAGAAATTATTTTCATGAAATCAACTTATCATAACACTTCATTCTATTATCAACTGTATTATAAAAATTTTATCCCATTAGTTTTATAAATCGTATACTAAGGTTTATATGATATAGTATTTTTAATAAACCAAGAAAACAGTAATTCTTATAGTAATAAATGGTATATTTATTTTTAAAAAGTCGTTACATGATTATTTGTAATTAATGAAAACGAGACATAGTAGCTTGATCTACTCCTTCATTTACTTTTTTATATGAGAAATCATAGATTTTCACTTTTACTTGTCACTTTTTACTTGTCACTCTTTAGATATAAAAAAAATTATATTTTTTTTTCACATATTTTACCTTTATCATTAACTATTTATTCTTTAAAAAAGTATTTTCAAGACCTAATTACTAGATATCAACTAATATGGGTGTTATGATAAAATTAATTTTAAAAACAAGATGAAATTTTTTAATTAATTCTATCTTGATATTTTAAATTAATAAGTAATTTAACATTTTTAATAATATAAATAAAAAATCATTTAGTAGCTCATTAGGTTATGTAGATATTAATAATATATAAATTAATTATGAAAAAAATTATATATAATTTTAGGTAAAAATTATGTAGTGGCATAACTCTTTTACTATCAAATATAATATTTACTTATATAAAATTTAATATATGCATAACTCTTTTTCAGATCAGCTACCCAAAAATTACTAAAGTGATGTAAGATATTAAAATAATATAATATAACTCTTTTTCAGATCAGCTACCCCAAAAATTACTACAGTGATGTAAGATATTAAAATAATATAATATAGATTATGTGGGCTAGCACGGGCCATTGGAACATAGCATAACATAAAATATGACCAAAAGTGCAATTGAGTGCTCATTTTGCTGAATTACAACTCTCTCTGTCTATCAAATTTGATTTTGGTTATATTTCGCCATATTTGCTAATTTGGATGTTCTATTGAATCTGATATATATATATATATATATATATATATATATATATCCAAGTTTAAAACTGGTAAATTTATTTTTAAATCAGAAATTAGTTTCCCTTTGCCTGTCTTCTGTTTGATGAAATTCCTCTGAGAACCTCTTTCTCTGTCTACCTATCTCTCTTGAGTGTGAATTGCTTCCTTTTATTTCTTTTATCTACAAAAAAAAGTTTATCAAAAGCAAACATTGAAACACAATTGGTGTACCCTTTTCTCTCTTCTTCTTCTTGTTGCTTTTCGAACAAAGTACTTAGACTATTTAAACAAATTAATGTAAGTATATATTTTTATAAAGTACTATATTTCTTTTAGCTCTTTTTTTTTTTTTTTTTCTTAATTAAATGTGATGTTCCAACTACTTTTGTATATCTCGACATGCCACCTGAGATAACTTTATTGACAGGTGAAAAGAAACATCTAATACTTTTTATATAGTAAATTGATAACATAACATAGTACTGGTATGCCTCAAACTTCTTCTAATAGCTAATACTTTCATATGAAAACTTCACTCTTTTAACGAATAATACTCTTATGTCTTCTTTAAAATATTTTACTTGCTAAAAAAAAATAGGGCCCTTCAAATTGGAGGCACATATATCTTTTCTAACTCATTAGAGCCAGCCCTGAATCTCATTGCAGGCAGAAGCATATAATGGACTGGGCATTTGTGCATAAAATCTGGGAAAAATCGATTTGTAGCAATGTTGGTTCAGGTCAGTGAAATGTGAATGTAACAACGTTTATGTGTTCCCTTTTTACTTCAATATGTATAGTCAAATGGATTTTCTCACTTTCAGGTCAACCATTGAAGGCTGCTTTGCTTTTAAATTACGACCCCAATGGCCCTTCGCGGCTGATGTCTACCATGTAAGGGAAAATGTGGAAAATCGTTTATAGCTCTTATCTTATCTTGTTAATGTTTGTTTTAAGGTAACTAACTGGTAAGGAATTAACCTAAATACCGTGCACATTAAGCTATTTAAACTAAAAATAGCCAGCAGACGTGTAATATATATGTGATTCATGTACCTTATGGGTATATTGTTGTATAGTCAGTGTATACTCTATGTATATGGCTAGAAAATAAAGAGGAAATCTGGCCGGCTATTTGTATAAAGATCCTTTAAAAACAATGCAGTTGCTGTTTTCTTGTATGAATTTTCACGAGCATTTTAGTTCAGAAAATGTATTCTGTTTTTGGTTTCTCAGGGCAGTTTTACATTGTTATTTTTCCAAATGGGTCAATAATTTGTATGCTAGGGTAATCTCTTTCTAGAAAGATTGGTTAAGTTGACTACATAACTGCACCTAGCTTCGTTATTCAAATTTGTGGGGATGTACTGATATTACTGGTTTGATTTCAGTATTTAACTTGCATAAGGTTTGATGTGGTTTGTGCTTCTTGATATCAGAAGGTTTTGTTGTTATTAGATGTTAAGCAAGAAATATTGTGGTTTCACAAATTATATAAGTGATTAAATTGGAGAAGAAAGCAGAAAGTCTTCCCTACAGAAAGATAGTACTTCTAGTAGACAAAGACGGCCATTTTGGTGCACAGATCTTGTAACATCAATTCACGAGAGTTGGTTCTGTGCAAGATGCATGAGTACTTCAAAACTGGGTGGTGAAGGTGCTATTCTGATGCACACAGGAGCATTCCTCTTGATTGGATTGTAAGTATTTCAGTACTTAGGTTACAGTAGATCTATCTGCACCCAAGCATTCTATAGACCCAAAGAAATGATAAATGCATGTACAATCCTGGCCAAATTCTAGTCTATATTCTAGAAGTCGTATTATCATGGAAACAAAGTGGGTAAGAGCTAGTAAAATCTGGTTTGTTCACAATACTCATTGGGTAATTCAGTACATCTATCTACAGTGTGGTGACTAATAAAAAATTCTTTGAAACATAGCATGATTCTTTTGATTTTGATGCGTGAAATAAGATACTTGTTAATTATTTGCAAAGTTTCTATGTAAGACTTGGTATATTTTTAAGAAATGCATTTATAAATATCAATAGGATTCCTTCAGATCCTTTTTCTGATTCTTAAGATTCCATAAAGTTCCTTTAGAGCTCTTTGTGGATTGTTTCTAGAATTCATTCAAGATGTTCCTAAGTTAAGGTCTTTGGAGAATCACTTTTTGGTCCTCTTACATGTATATTCGGATGGTTGACCCTTTTTAATCTATCTTAGTGCTTCAAATATTCGTTTGTTGGAAGTGCTCTTTCAGTTCCATTTAAAAAATTTTATAGAATTAACTTGTCATAGACCCCTTCCTGAAAACCAATGCGACGGTTTGAATTCTCACAAACATAAAATTTTGGTTCCGTTGGTTTCTCTACCCTCTCTTGGTTCACTACACCCCATAGAGCGAAGTAATTGTTCATTGTTTTGAATTTTGATCTTGAAAGGGCCACAAAATCTTTCCAATGTTTCTATTATCTCGTTCATCTTGTTGTGGGTTTATATCCCTCTTTTTAGTCATCAAAAAGAAAATTCATCTTTCTTCCTTCCTTCCATCAGTGGGACTCCGAGCATTGGTGTTTGTCAAGTTGGATGGTAGTTTGGTTTGGCTGTGCAGGTCTCTCAGAGTATCATCTTAACCCTTTTGTTACTTGTGGGGCACATGAACCTCTATATCTAACTACATTGGTTTGAGTCTTTTCTCTTAGACCTAGTAAATGAGGGTTTTATGTGCTCAGGTCCAAAATCAAAGTTTGCTATTAAAGTCTATAATTCCCTGTTTAAACAGAACACTTGCAAACTTCAAAACTTCTAGCTTCGACATGCTTACTTAAAAATGGGATTTGACTCACTGGAACCATGAATTTACTTGCTCAAACAGGTATGATGGCTCAATTGGTTCAGCATCCCGTGCTATGGCAGTTCTTGATCAGTTTGCATGGCAACTTAGTCGAAGAAATCATTGATTGCTCATATATCTGCCAAAATATGTTAGATCCATGGTCTCTACTTCTGAATGGATAGGAGCCATTTTTTTGTTGAATCAGTGTTTCTTGAGCTGCAAGGTTGTATCACCTCAACTAGTTGGTGGCATTTGTGATTTATCATACTTAAATATTCTAGTTATGATCAGTGGATGATGCTTTCTTGGTTTCACCTGCGATTAGTCCCTCTGGCCGGGGAGAGTGAAGGAGCCAGTTACATGATTGATTGTTAGATAGGCTGAGTAGCAAGATAGATATAGTCAATCTCTAATTTCTAGTTCTCAATGTGCTTGTAAAAGTAGTTGCATATTTGAACAGATCTTTGTTTTGACAAACTAACTTGGTAAAAAACCTGTGTCTTGGACCATTCATATAGTTAATTTTAATTGGCAAACCCAATTTCTTTTGATTGAAATGTAGTTTAATAATGATATTGGCATCTGCCGAAAGAAAACAGATGAGATTCAAGGATGAAAATTTGAGTTTCGAGTAGATCAGGTGAAATGCGGGTTAGATTAGGAGACTCGAGAAATTTGAGTGGAAGGTGACAAAAAATACTTGAATCTTAAAAAGGTGATATTGATTTAGCGAAATGTCATTAAATGAAAAATAAGCATTATTAAAGTAAAATTTGTGGGTGCAAAATAGAATTTCAAAAATTTTAAAATGACTTTCCTCCCATTTGAAATTTAAAATTTCCCCATTTTTTATCTTTCCTACTTTTTCCTTCTCTTCATTCAGTCTCTTCATATTTTTTTCACCCTCCTTTTTTTCTCTTTAGATCTACATCTTTCTTTATTCTTTTTTTTTTTATTTTTGTTACTATATCATGCCTTTATTATGTTTATCATTTTTTTTTCTTTTTTTTTTTTATACTACACATTTTTTTTCTTTATTTTAAAATTTTTGAGGAAAAAAATTAATTTTGCTGTAACAATTGCAATAATTGTTATAGTAGTTGTTGCAGTAATCTACAGCAACTACGACAGTTGCTACATCAACTATGACTGTTGTTACAACAATTTAAATAGTTGCACAGCAACTACGACACTTGCTACAACAATTTCAACAGTTGCTATATCAATTATGGCAGGTTCTACAACAACTTCAACAGTTGCTTAATTTTCTGTCAGAAAATGAAGTGGAGGAGTTGACGAAGAAGTTAGTAGTTGTCATCCAAGGAGAAGGTATTGGTGGAATTGGTCAATGAAGATAATTATATTGATGGTTCTGGAGGAGAAGGTGGTGGTGGTGGTATGGAATAGGAGGAGTAGGAAGAGGTGATGTTAGTGGATAAAGAGGCGGTGGTGGTTATGGTTGGTGTGGTCACAGTGGTGGTGATGATGGTAGTGGAGGAGGAGGAGGTGGCGGTGGTAGCTGGAAGGGTGGGGTAGGGTAGGTAGGAGGAGGGGTAGAAAAAGAATGATAAGACTCTTGTGTAAATAATAAAACTTGAGGGTTTTAAAGTTTGTATTAGCACTAATCTTAAAATTGTCACCTCTACTCAATACTTAAAATTTTTGTCACTCTTTTTTAGTTTCAAGAACTTTTTGTCACCCTTAAATGAAAATCCCAGAAGACTCTATTTCAAAATTACTTGATGCACATTTTGTTTCTCGAAAGCCCATTTGACTAATTTCAAAAGCTATATTAGATAGATTAATTTGATATTTTAAAATTAAATTTAGATATTCAAAACTATACAAAAAATACTGTAAAGTAATTTTTTCAATATCAATATGTCGAAAAAATACATCTTTAAATATTAATCAAAGTTCATGCATTTGATTCTAAGAAATAATTGTGAGTATTTTTGTAATTACCGGTTCAGTCGTTTCCTTGCTTTACGTCTTTTTTTGTGCTTAAAGCTGTCTGATAGCTACCCCAAAACATTTATGACTTGTCGGGACCGATAGCTCGGTGCCCTGACAGCTCGTTTTCCTGTTATCTTAATTTTTCTGTTTTGAAGTTTTAATTTTAAAATAGTAGAACTCGAGAGTGAAATTATAGTAAAAGCGCTCAGAATCGAATTACAACCATTTCTTTAGCTCCGAAATGTCGATTTTGGTCTAGGTGGATCTTAAGTTCGTGTCCCAGTCTTTTCGTTTTGAGTTTGGGCTATTTTATGGAGATTTAGTGGAAATTCAGCCCATCCAAAGCTCATTTCGAATCTTGGTTGGTCTTTTGATGATCGAAGTGTCGGATTGGAATTCCGATGATTCCATCAGCTCCGGAGCATCGATTTTGGGCTAGTTAAGTCATTGGTTCGCTTCCCTGGGCTACCGTTGCAGTTTTGAGGTTGTGGGTGGAAGTACTGAATTTTGGCCTAAGATGTTGACTTGGTCAACATTCTTTTGAAACGGCCCCGTATCCCTATTTAATCTACGTTGTTAATCCCAAAATGTCATTTCGGGTATGCGTGCATAGCTCGTTTGCGAAATTTAAACCCCGAACGCATTTTGGGAGGTGTTCTGGGCTTTATCCATATTGCAGATTTTTGCTGTCAAAACTGTATCTAGTGCAGAGGGATTCCTTCTTCGCAATCACGAAGTTTCCTTACATAATCACGATGCCTTGCTCCCACTACCCTTCACGATCGCGTCATTCTTTCCACACAATCGTGATGAAGCTGTCCCCCTCAACTCTACGCGATCGCGATACCCATTCACGCGATCGCGATGTCTGGCACATCATCTAATCGCGATCTCGATCCCTTTCCCACGCGAGTGCGATGAACAAGTGTCTGGCAGTATATAAACCCCTTCCTTGAAATTTCAGATCATTTCTCCTTTCCTCCCTTGATTTTTTCTCCATCCCAGCAGCTCAATTGGGTCAAAATAAGGGATAACAATGGTGAAAAACCTCTATTTCCACGAAATTGACGAAGAGAAAACAACTTACTAATGAGAGGGAGGGTGAGGTTTTCACCGAAGTCCTCCCCAAAGCTCAACCTCACCCTCCCTCTCGTTAGTAAGTTGTTTTCTCTTCGTAAATTTCGTGGAAATGGAGGTTTTTCACCATTGTTTGCCCTTAATTAAGTTGATATCTATTTTTTCTTATTTACAGTTAGATTATTGTCCATTTCTAGTGTTTTGGTTGGTTAGAGCTCCGTGTCAAGCGACACATTAGTTCGAGTGCGTATCCCTTCCGTTCTAGCTTATGGTGATTGTGCAATACTTTGCACTTTTGATCACGCCGCTTCCGTTCTGTTTTGGGAACCTTTTGGTGGTCCATCTAGGCTTAAAATTGAACCACGTGTTCCTATAGCCGAGCCCTTCGTGCTAATATTTTTAGTTTAATTTTTCATACTGTGGGTCCTGCGGACCTATTTTAGGGTCCGTTTTCCGACCCAGGTTTCTAATTACAATATAGGTCTCATTCTTCATGGTTTAACCCATGGATTTATAATTTTATAGTTTCGGGTGACTTTGGATGCATTCGGAGCTTTATTCCTATGATGCGCGAATTACAGGGACTTTTGTCGGCACCTAGGTAGGCTAGGTTTATTTATGTGCATTGTAGATTGGGCTATTATTTTGTGCTTATGGCCAGTATTGTGGGTTAGGCTTTAGGTTGATTGCTATATGTTATTGACTTATGATTACCTTATTGGCTTCGGGGACCCGTGGAATGGCATAAAGTGTGAAGGGTTGTATGCCCGGGTCCTAGCCTCACCGCATAGCAGAGAGGGGGGGCGGATGTGGCACAGACCTTGGAAACTGTTCGAGTTGTCGCGCAACGAGTGTGGTGAGATGAGCTCTTAGATGGTGGCCTTTGCCGATCTTAGAATCCGATCACTTTCCGTTTCCGTTTTCGTTTTCGTTTCCGTTATTGTTAGCACTATTGTTGCTATGTTGTGATAGGACATTATATTATTGTTTGGCCTGAGTTTGGAACTAATGGGGCACAAACCCTGCATTTTATTAGAGGTGCGGTCCTCCGGGGCACGGACCCTGAGTTTGGCACTATAGGGCACATACCCTACATTTGATTAGAGTCGCGGACCCTGAGTTTGGCACTGTGGGGCACATACCCTACATTTGATTAGAGACACGGACCCTTAGTTTGGAACTGATGGGGCACATACCCTACATTTGATTAGAAGTGCGGTCCTCTAGGGCACAGACCCTGAGTTTGGCACTGTTTGGACAGAGGCCCCGAGATTGGCACTTATTGAGAGGATGGTGTTAGAACTACATGATACTGCTCTATTTTACTTTCCTATATCCCCGTGTATTGCCTTCGTATTGTTTGTGCTTACTAGGCTTAAGGGGGAAGTCACAGTGGGTTTTGTCGTGTTATTTGTACTTACCGGTGATATGGGACACCAGGTAGGTTTTGTGTGTTTACTTTCTGTTTCTTGCTCAGTTGTATTCTATTGTTCGATCCTTTACTCGTAGTGTCTATATGTATATTCTTATGGTTAGTTGGGTCTTGGCTTAGCTGGAGCACATGTACATTCCTTTATTTCGATTTTGGGTTTTTGGGTACTAGTTACTCCAGATCGTGTGCACCATGTTTTAGTTTCCTGTAGATTTATACTTACACTTCCGATATCTTATCTTACTGTATATCTATTAGTTTTACCATTTTCCTACTATCGTTAACTTGTTTTACTTCCTCGCCTTTATTACTTGCATTTTGTTTTAGCTTAGTCGGCCTAAAATGCCTACTAGGTACCTTGTTTGGTACTCATGTTGTACTTTATTACCATTTTTATGGTGCAGATACCGGCAAGAGTTATCAGAAACATCATGATCGTGCGGAGTAGATACAGCTGATTGCAGAGACTACAATGAGCTTTGTCGTCCGAGTCAACTGTGATTTCCTTGAGTTCGGCTTGCTTTATTTTGTCTATAACAGGCCCTGTGTTGTATTACTTTTTTAGGAGTTGCTTTGTATTTCTATCTTTAGGATACTTCGTATAGTAACTCTTTATGCCATTGACACGAGGTTTTGAAATTTGGGTTGTGTATGTATTTCTTTTACTTTCGATCTTTTATGTTTCTGCTTATGCTTTTCCGTATTGCTGGATGTTCGAGTGTTTATAGCCCATTGCACGTAGCTCCAGGATGTAGGGTTAGGATTGTCTATAGGAGGGTTGTAGACACCATCATGACCTGAACTTTGGATCGTGACAGAGTGGTATCATAGCCTAGGTTCACCAGTCTCTCTTGCATTGGAGCAAGTACCTAGTAGAGTCCTGCGGATTTGTGCATTGACGTCCACATCTAATCTTCAGGAGGCTACGAGTGCCTGAGGAGCTACTACCCTTTTTGAAATCCTATCGTGCGTTGTTATCCGTACTATTTCTAGAACTTACCTTGATTTCATTCCTTCGCAGATGGTTCATGCCAGAGGATCTTCAGTGGATAGGGACCCTCCCTAGTCAGTCAGAAGGGGGTAGGGGAGGATGCTCCGCCAGTCCCTACTGCCCCAGCTATTTCAAAGCCGCAGGTACCTCCAGTGCCACCGCCATGGCCTGTTCAGCCACCATCTGCCGCGTTCAGAGACCTATTGTGGCAAATACACCAGATGTTAGACAGTGCGGTGGTAGACAGGCAAAGTCATCTACTCAGGGAGCGGCCTAGGGTACACCGCCTACACCAGCTTTTATAGCTCCAGCACCACCACCGATCCCACCGTCTCTATCATTTTAGACTACTGCCACTGCTCCTACACCAGTACTTGCTCCTACTTTACCCGTATTTGAGGTGCGGAAGATGTTGGACCACTTTCTACGGATTATCCTCGCCAGGTTTTCGGGAGATAAAGGGAAGGAACCTCATGAGTTTGTTACAGTTTGTGAGGAGCGCCTGCGGAATTTGGAGTTTTTGGATTCGCACGGGTAGAATTCACTTCCTACCTGCTTGAGGGTGCCGCCAGTTAGTAGTGATGAGTGTTTCGAGACAACAAACTGTCAGGTTCAGCACCACTTATCTGGGGACAGTTTAGAGAGGCATTTCTAGCTCAATATGTGCCTAGGAGAGTCCATGAGGTATCATGGGCACAGTTTGAGGGTTTAAGACAGGGTTCTATGATACTACCGAGTATAAGGCACAGTTCATTGATTTGTCCAGGCACGTCGGAGACTTGATATCTACCGAGGAGTAGTGAATTCACCGCTTTGCTCACGGACTGAGGCCTAACTTGCAGGACCATGTTATGTTACTTTCGGTATGACATAAGCCATTTCTAGATGTTTCTAACCATGCTCACCGTATGGAGATTTTGACTTGCCAGGCCTAAGGGGGCAGCGAGAAGAGGCAGCGCCATCAGGGCGGGTTTTCAGAATCCAGGTCAGAGGGTCATGGTTTTACCGGAGGTCCCAGCCTAGCCGACAGTGTCAGGCCTCCGATAGCCGGGCGAGTAGCCAGCCCGTTAGGGGCCTAGTTTCAGGTTTGCGGGGCTATGTTGAGGGATCCCGTGGTCAGGCCAGGACTGGGGATACCTGCTATGAGTATGGGGAGCGAGGCCGTTATGCCCGACATTATCCCAGGAGCCCCACAGATAGTTCAGCTAAGGGTGTTTTGAGTGCGGAAGCTGGGGCAACTATGCTAGAGATTGCCCTAGAGTAGGGCCTCTCAGGCTGCAGCGTTACTTGTTCAGCCATCGCAGACGGTACCACCAGTCAGAGGTGGGCTACTAGCTATTTGGGGAGCTAGGAGAGGAGGTCGAGTGGCCAGTAACAGAGGAAGGGATTTAGGTGCAGAGCATGATGGGGGACAGCACCAGTTTTAAGCCATTCTTGACAGGGCTGAGGCCGAAGCCTCTGTTACGGTTGCCACCGGTATGTTAACTGTCCTTGGGTTTTTTGCATTGATATTATTTGATTTGTGTTCCACACTATCCTACATATCTATTTATTTTGCTTCGTTATTCAGTGTTGTTAGTGAGCGGCTGCCTGTACCCCTTAGTGTATCTACCCTAGAGGGTATGGCCCTAGCAGTGGATTGGGTATATAGGTCATATCTGGTGACTGTTTGGGGTTATGACACATAGGCTGATTTGATTGAGCTGGCTATGCTAGAGTTTGACGTGATTCTGGGCATGGACTGGTTGTCCTTCTATTATGCGGTCCTGATTGTTATGCCAAGGTCGTGACCTTATCTGTGCCTGGTGTTCCCTCTATAGTGTGGTGCGGTCCCACTAGTTTTTTTGGGGCTCGTAGACTTGTTACTCGAGGTTGTTATGCTTATTTGATCCATGTTAGAGATGTTAGTGTTGAGTCCATTTCCTCTAAGACTGTTCCGGTTGTTAGTGAGTTTGTTGATGCTTTCCCTGCTGAATTACCTAGCTTTCCACCAAAGCAGGATATAGAGTTTGCTTTCGAGGTTGAGCTGGGAACTAGGCCCATTTGTATTCCTCCGTATCATATGGCACCGGATGAGCTTCATGAGTTGAGTGTTCAGCTGCAGGATTTTCTTGATAGGGGTTCCATCTGTCCCAGTGTATCGTCGTGGGTGCCCTGGTGTTATTTGTAAAGAAGAAGGATGAGTCCCTGCGGATGTATATTGATCATAGACAGCTGAACAAGGTAACCGATAAGAATAAGTATCCTTTGGCCCGTATCAATGATTTATTTGATCAACTTTAGGGATCCATAGTGTTCTCTAAGATTGATTTGAGGTCTAGCTACCACCATTTAAGAATTTGGGTTGAGGATGTCCCGAAGACAGCTTTTCGAATAGGGTATGGGCACTATGAGTTTCTTGTGATGTCATTTGGGTTGACTAATGCCCCTGCAGCTTTCATGGATTTGATGACTCGGGTATTCCGACCTTATTTGGACTCATTCGTGATTGTTTTTATCAACGACATACTAGTTTACTTGCGAAATCAGTTGAGCATGAGGGGCACCTGAGAGTTGTGTTGCACACTTTGAGGACTGACCGACTCTACTCTAAATTTCTCAAAGTGTGAGTTTTATCTAGATTCTGTTCCTTTCTGGGCTATGTGGTATCAGGTACCGGTGTTAGTGTTGATCTGGCTAAGGTTGCAGCAGTTTATGATTGGCCTCGACCTATTTCCGTCACTGAGATTCAGCTTCCTAGGGTTGGCAAAGTATTATCGTCATTTTGTTAAGAAATTCTCTTACATTGTAGCCCCCTTGACTAGACTGACATGGAAGGATGTGCCCTTCCAGTGGTCAGCTGAGTGTAAGGCCAGCTTCCTGAAGCTGAAGGTATTGCTGACTACCGCTCTGGTTCTTATTTTACCATTTGAGGGCCATCTTTTTACAGTGTAATGTGATGCTTCGGGTGTCGTTCTGGATTATGTTCTGATGCAGCAGGGCCATATTATAGCATATGCATCGAGATAGCTAAAGGATCAAGAGAGCAATTACCTCACCTATGATTTGGAGTTGACGGTGAGGGTTTTTGCGCTTAAG
>JBDJHY010049412.1:1786-13914 GCA_039654485.1 Withania somnifera
CTCTTTAGCTTGGTTCAAGAGAACAGGTGATGGAAGTTTTGTTAGCATTTGTGAGAAGCTAGAAATGCTTATTAATTAGTTTTGAGAAAAACTAATTGGAGATCAACCAATGTATAATCAATTTAGTATTTCAGTTTATTACAATGGATCATTAATAAAATTAATTACCTTAATTGTTGTTTGTTCTTGACTGGTTTGTGATGCCATTGATCAATCCTTTTTTAATATCTTATTTTTAGTTCCGTGAAACCTTTTTCATCCTTTAAACCACTCATTATGTTTTATACCATTCAAATCTTAGTAGTTGTGCTTTAGTTTTTCATTCGTACTTGATTTCCTTTACATTGTTCTGGGGTAAATATATTTTGACAATGACCGCGTACACTTTTAGATTGGTTTTGGAGTGTAATTGAGTGTTATAAGGACTCAATGGTGTTGGTGAGATTTTAAGGGTTAATGATACTAACATAACTTGAAAGAGTTTTTTATAACTAAACTTTTACAACTCTGCAACTTACTCGTTCTTTAAGAGAGCGGTTTAACTGGTTAGGCAGCCTTAGTATTATTCATTGTGCTTTATTTAAAGTAGTGTGCATCATCCGAGATAATAAAAAAAGAACCATACCCTATTGGAACACACCTTACAAACCCCAGGAAACCTCTGAATACAGGCCTAAATTTTTTGTAAAGGCAGACTTTTTGGGTGCTAAGATCCATAGAAGAGAAGGAAATGCACATATTTGAGAATGAAAGGCCTAGTTGAATGACTCTCTAGAAATACAATATCAATACCTATATTGAAACTTATAAATTCATCTTTTTGAAGTCAATGAAATTCCTCAACTTTAATAAAATCTTTTAATTGACTTTTCTCCTTTTAATTTACAAAGACCTGTTGACAAAGACCTAGTTCTATGACAAGATAAAAGGAATATAATGAGGAGCATTGTTTGGAGGGAGGGAAAGCGTGGTTGACAAACCAATCATTGGAGAAGACTGGACTGCTTTCTTCAAATGATGCATATGGCTAGAACAAAATAAGAGGTAGCTAACAAACTTCTAGGAGAGACATAATTGACTATGAGTGTACAGTGCTATCCTTGTACCATATTTGTTGCACGTGTCCCAATGTACACTTTCCGCAACTCACTGGTTTTAAGATAGGTTTCCTTGTGCTTATGTCCACTTATTTTCCTATCTAAGTTCTGGTTCAAATTTCAAAAATTTCAGATTCTCATTAACACAACGTAGCACATAGGCACGATATGGAACTTTTTTCATGTCATAACACCAGACTAAGACATTTTTTATCTATATGTATCACAGTGGTTTTCGTATATTGGTGGAACCTCTCGTGATGAGTTATGGGTATGGTATTAGAGGTGGGACCTCTCGAGTCATCCATGTACTATTATATTGGAGGTGGGACCTCCCCTACTTAACTGAGAGTTGTCTTTGAGAGGAGGGACCTCCCATGTTTTGGATGAGATCTATTGCTCGGGGTGGGACATCCCTGATTGGGATGAGATTCATAGTGTTTATCCTTTACTCTCACCCCCTTGCATTCATATCTATGCGCTATTTATACTCTCTGTGTCATGGTGGGTTCCTTTTTAGTTCTATTTGTGCCTACTGACTGGGTGGAGCATCAGGTAGGTTTTGTATGCTTTTATTCATATTGGTGGATTTTTTGGGTAATATATTATCCTTATTTACTGTAATACAACTTTAATTACTGTTATTTGCACTTTCATGGCTTGTTACTACCTACTCTTAGATGGAGCCCAGGTACGCTTTCGATATTTGGATTTATCGAGGCTTTATGGTAGTTGGTTATTCTGTGGGACAGAAGTACATAGTCCTACATTCTTGGATATGTACCTTACCTCTATTGTGTTTGTATGTTCTTTTGACTGCTATTGAATTTAGCCAAGTTCTAAGCTTCTATTCCTTTTTACTCACTTTTGTGATGTGTTTTACATTCCTCGCATTTTCTTAGTTTAATTTATATATCCCGGTCTACCTATGATGCCTATTGGGTACATATGTTTGTGGTACTCATACTACACTATTTTTGTGGTGCATATATTTGTGTGAGTCATGGAAGGAGGGGTGATCATGCAAACTAGGCTGCAATTTATCGGAGACTAAGGTGGCCTTCCATCATACAGGATGACCATGTCTTCCTCTTTATAGGTTGACCTACCACTTGTTTACACTACTTCAGCATCTACCTTAACACCAGCTCCAACTTTACTAAATTCTATGGTGAGGAGGATGTTGAACCACTTCCTCTGGATTGCACCATCTTGGTTTATAAAGGCAATGAGATAGAATACCTATGATATTAGCATGTAAGAAGAGTTTGAGGAACTTGGGAGCTATTATAGATGCATAGGGTTTATTTTATTATATATCTGTTTGAAGGACCCACTAGTTAGTGGTGGAGAGTGCACCGAGACTGCAGTTACATGCCTAGGATATCACAAGAGTTGCTAAAGGTACAGTTTACAAAATTACAGTAGGGATCCAGGACCTTCGTTGATTATGAATCCTAGTATAGTGAGTGTTCCAGAAATGCTGGGGAGTTACTACCTATTGTATATGAGAGGATCCGACACTTTACCTATGGAAGAAGACTTGACCTTTGTAAATCAGTGGAATGGTTTTTGTAGTTAAAGAAGTCTTTTCTTAATTTTGATGATCATACCCATAAGATGGACCACATGATTGCAGGGCCTAAGGGGGAAGCGATAAGAGAAAGTTCCACAGGGTAGCTTTTCAGGTTCTCGGTTAGCATTTAGGGATTACAACTATGGTAGGGGAAGCCATTAGGGTTATCATTAGGTCATTCTCACCGAGTTTACCATGCTACACATCAGACTTCATATATAGTGCAAAAGAGTCAGCCTGCCAAAGGCTCGGGTATAGGTTTAGATTGTTTTTTGAGGGTACCAATAGTTTCTCTAAGGGCAAAGATAGGTTCTTTATGTGTGGTATGCATGATCACATTTCTAGAGATTGTCCTAAGGGAAGAAGGTTGGTGGATCGATCTTATGCTTTGAATGTGGTAAAATGGGTCACATTTCTAGAGATTTCCCTCAGTGCAGGTCCATACAAACAACCTCCTTACTTGAACAACCCATTCAAATAATGCCACTGGCTTGAGGTGCATAGACCACATCTTCGGAGGTAGGGGAGAAGGCTAGAGAGGTGACGAGAGTTGTAGAGGAGGTAGACAGGATGGAAGGGGTAGTTGTTAGCTTTATGCTATCCCAGATAGATCCTAGGCTAAGACATCTAATGCCTTTGTTATTGGTATGTTACTTGTTTATGGACATTCTACTTTAGCTCTATTTTGTCCTATTGCTACGTTATCATATGTATCTGTGCATATTGTTGCTCATTTGGGTATGTTTAGTGAGATATTATCTGTGTTGTTAAGTGCAGCTACCCCGGTGGGCAAGGCCCTAGTGCTTGATTGGGTATATAGATACCGTATTTGTGACTGTTTAAGGGTGTAGCACTCGTACTGATTTGTTTGAGTTAGATATCATAGATGTTGATGTGATTCTGAGCATGGATCGGTTATCCCCTAACCATGCAGTCATCTATTTATATTCCATGACCATTACCTTATCTATTCTCAGGGTACACCCGGTGGTGTTGAAGGGGCCTAGTAGCCACTCCTTAGTTTGGTTCATATCTTTTCTTGAGGTCGTAGTCTTATTTTTTTTGGTTGTATTGCTTATTTGATCATGTTTGAGATGTTAGTGCTGACTCTCCTTCCCTTGAGTCTGCACCTATCGTTCATGAGTTTTTGGATGTGCTTTCTACCGATTTTCCTGGCCTCCCACCCGAGCGGGACATAGACTTTTATATAGAGGTTGAGGCAGGCACCAGGAATATTTCTATTGCTCAGTGTCGTATGTCTCCAGCAGATCTTCGTGAGTTTAATGTTCAGCTACCAGATCTTTTTGGAAGAGGTTTTATCCATCCAAGTGTATCGCCTTTGGGTGTTTGATTTTTTTTAAAGAAAGATGAGAGTATGTTGATGTGTATTGACTATTGGTAGCTAGAAAAGGTGAATATCAAGAATAATTATCTCCTTCTACTTATTGATGATTTGTTTGACCACCTATAAGGGTGTCGTATTTTATTAGATTGATTAGAGATCCGGTTACCATCATTATAGGATTTGGGCCAATAATATCCGAAAGACAACTTTTCGAATGAGATATAGACATTATAAGTTTTAGGTGATGTTATTTAGTCTGGTTCTGGGGGTCCTGTTGAGGGATGTAGTGGACGTTAGGTTGTAAGATGTTGTTCCAACCTTGATGGGAGCAACCTTGTATTTTAAAGCCTATGTTGGAATGTATTACGACTGTGGGAAAGTTGTGTTCTTAACTGGTTGCCTCTGGCTAATCCTAGACTACTCTAAGAGCTTTGTTATCTGTGTCGTATTATTTTACGAGATGTATTGTACTATCGGCTTGTGTGGAGGTTCTAGGTGGGACCAAATGGTGTTGTGAGATGGTAAGGGCTTAATGATACTGAAAATGATATTTTCTAATAAAACATAATTGGAAAGGGTTTTCTATAACTAAACTTGCACGACAGTGATGCGGTATGGAGCTATTTTCATAACATAAGATAAAAATGAGGTATTTTTTATCTATATGTATCACTGTGGTTGTGGTATGGAGGTGGTACCTCCTGTAATGAGTCATGGGTATAGTACTGGAGATGAAACCTCCTGTGTCACCATGGCTGTTATATTGGAGGTGGGACCTCCCGTGCTTAGATGAGAGCTATCTTTGGGAGGTGGGACTTCCCGTGTTTTAGCGAGATCTATTTTTCAGGGATGGTACCTCCTTGATTAGGCTGATATCCATAGTGTTTATCCTTTACTTCTACCCCTTTGCATTCATTTTTACGCATTGTTTGTACTCTTCGGGCTTATTAGTGAAGTCATGGTGAGTTCCTTGTTTTGTTATATATGGTGCCTACAATAAGGGTCGGGTGTCAGGTAGGTTTTTTATGTTTTTCTTTCTATTTGTACCTAGGGGTCGTATGGGAGGTTTTTTGGGTTATATATTCTCACTTTATCTTATGCCAATTTAGTTACTATTTGGAGCCCAGGAATGCTTTTAGTATTAGGTTTTCTCGAGGCGTTCTTGTAGTTGGTTATTTTTTGGGACAAAAGTACATAGGCCTACTTTCTTAGATATGTATCTTACCTCCGTTGTGTTAGTATGTACCTTTTCCTACTATTGAATATAGCGGAGTTTCTAGCTTCTATTCCTATTTACTTACTCTTAGGACCTGTTTCAATTTCATCGCCTTTGCTTACTTTACTTTATTTAGCCTGGTCATCCTATGATGCCTATTAGGTAACTGTGTTTGTGATACTAATACTTCACTTTTGTAGTGTATTCCTATTATAGATACCAATGTGGTCATCGAAGGCGGCGTGATCGTGTAGACCTGTCTGGCGTTACTTAGAGACTATGGTGAGCTTCTTGCCTACATGTTGGGCATGTCTTCCTCCAGTTATTGTCTTCTCTATTTTGTTCCAGAAGGCTATGCCATAGTTTGTACTTGTAGGAGCTTGAATATATTGTGTATTTTCTTTTGGATACTCTATTTTCTAGCTCCATATGCCATTGACACCAGGTTTTGGGTTTGGTTATGTATATATATATCTATTGTTGATCCTATTTACTGTTTTTACTTATCATTTGTAGTTGGGAGTTGTTATGGCCCATTGCTTGTCGATCAAGGCTATAGGATAGGCTGGTATTTAGTTGGTTTGTAGGTATGTTCATTTCTCGGGTTTAGTTTGTGCCACAAACTCCGAGGTATGGTTTGACAGACAACAAAAGGTTTTGACGGTCCATTAGTTAAACCTTGAAGTCTAAACAGTTTTCCTTATTTTTTGGCTAAGTATTAGAGGATTCCACAAACCCTTATATGGACCATGATATAAGTTTACTTGCCCAAATAGAGCACCTCATAGCTGCACAACCAATAGAGGATCATTAATGGTAATGCTAAATCCAAGGAAAACGCAACACATATTGGGAGCTCCACCGCAACATAATGATTATGACAAGGGAAAGGGAGGAAATACTTAGTCTAAAGCATATTATTTTCTACTTAGTACCAACGATATAGAAGGATACAACTACTAAGGATAACGATATACACAGTGGTTCCAGTAATATAGGTAAAAATAGAGGAACATGCAAAATCGCAAATGAGCTCCAATGGACCATAGGGAACTTAAAAGAAAATGGAAAGTAAATATAACCATACTGCGCTCCTATGGAATAATAGGTATATCCAAGAGACTAAGAACTCCACATGACTTCCCCTATGAGATCGAAGGGTACAAGTCAGTGTAAAAAGTATGTAATTCAAATGGGGAAAGTGATAGATATTTCAAAAGGTACATTCACTCTTACCATGAGACCCCACCTACGAATATAATTTTTGTTCCCCACCGAGATCCCTTCTCAATATCCATAGGTTGGGCCTTACCTGAGACCCCATCATAATATCAAAAGGTTGGACTTGCCAAAGGCCTCTCCTCAATACACAGTAATAGGGCCTCGCCCCTAAGGGACCAACATCATCTTCAGGCAACCAATATGACCCTGTTATATTTGAATAGTGAGTTATTATACATATAAGTAGGAAAATCATTGTCTGGTCATGTATCCAAAATTAGCTCAATACCACCCTGTGGTCGTGAAAGGTGTAAATATAGTATTATAAACAAGTTCCATAGTTGTTATGAGTCAGGTTCTATGAGAAAGTAGATCCATACCAACTGTGTTGTTCATGGAAAGTATGTTCATAAAAAAAATCTCTTTAGGTTTAAGTCTTTCAAAACATTCCATTTTAGTTACTTATTTACTCATTTTCTCAATTTCAATCCCATGACCCTACCTATCACCTCATAGTCTAACACAACGGGTCTATATGCATGCCAACAAGCACAACCATCTAGCAAATAGAGTCAAATACAAAATCCTACTAGTTGGTCATATTGCAACCTCAATCCTTCAATATAGCACAACTCTATTACTTAAAATCTTTGAATACAACAAAAGAACACAACATAGGTCTCAAAAGCCCCGAATATATCATTAACACTTTAGAAGTTTCAACAATGAACTTAATAGGTGAAGAAAATCAAAAATTATAGTAAATAACAGATTGAAAAACTATTAGATGTCACTAACCGAGGAACAGGGTTAAGGAATAATAATGACACTACCCAAACATATGCTACCAGGGGTCAGGGATCAATAATGGGCTTGCAGGATAAAATTGGGACTTTATCTCTATAATGCACTAAGTACGGGTGAAAAAGAGAGAACAACGATGATAATTACATATATAATTTTCAAAATTACTCACAGAGAAATAACCAATCAATTATTACTACGAGGAATCATAACGAGGAACTGAAGAGAAATAAAACAAGCAAGGGAAGCCCATCCTAAATCTGGACCCCACATACTATCTAGTCACATCATAAATAGCATAACATACCAATTTTAAGAGAAGAGAATCCAGGATCTACCTTGAGATTAGTGAAGATATCCACACAAGAAGCTGAAATCGAAACTCCCAAAATCAACCTGAACTAGTTCGAAACTATAAAATTCATAAGGCATAAATCAAAAGAAGAAGAACAAGACCCATATTACTATACAAAAGCTCAAGTCAAAAATTAGACTAATAATAGGCCTGTGAGCTCTGCAGCCTTGAATTCAAATAAAACTTATCAAGGCATAGGCCATATTTCAAGGAAACCATGATTCAAAATTGAGCTAAAATGAATAATAAACAAGTGAAAACAACCCCAAGAACATTAAGAAGAGTAAACTTTAATTACAAATAAAAGAGCGAAGAATACACAAGAATAACCTAAGTAAATTACGAATAAATAATCCCACAAGCTTTCCCAAGTTGTAAGGAACAAATATTATGAAAATGTACCAAGACTTGAGCTTGTAATATGACGTAATGGAGTTTTATAATTAGAACATAAATCGAGGGAAAAAAGAATGATACTCTTTTAAAGAACCTATATGGCACCTAGGTGGACCTTTGGCAGCAGGAGAGAGGTCGCCATGAGGCCTCACTGGTTGCAGGAGAAACCTCTACACTAGAGAAGCCAAGGACACACTAGTTAGCCTGCTGCAATGACATAAAAGTCATACTAAGAAATCACTAGTAAGTTTAACTATTCTAAAGTTAAAACCTAAAATTAGAAAACTAAGATAAAATCCTACAGAACTACCAAAAAACCCACTTACCGATCCCAACAAGTCATAACTGACTTAAAGAAGCTACAAAAAAGTTCTAAACACATAACACACGCAGAAACATAGTAATGACCCGTGAGGGCTTACATAATATAAGTTATATGTATAATCTCATGGTAATCTCATTTCAAATCGTTATTAATAAATCTTATACTCGAATGACCCAATACTAACATGGGATCTGAATACAATATTTTAATGGTCTTCACCACTTTTAATGACTTCGCCTCGCTATTTATTCTAACTAACTTAGCTGATGACTGGCTTTAATATTTTTTACGAACCCACAACGTATGGATTTGTTAATACTTTTTTTTGTGTTTATCAGTGACCAACCTATTCAAATCTAAAGTGAAATTGACAAATAAAAATGCTATCAATACAATAAATTTACCTATTCCACCTATATGAGAAATTAGTTAAATTATTTCATTGAGACTCTAAGATACTACTTCCTCTGTTTTTAAGAAAAACTAATTTTTGGGCGTTGAAAATTATTTCTTAAGAAATTTAATGATGTTTAATTAACGATAATTTGTTAGTTTTACCTCTTTATTATTTTTCAAACTTTCATAAAACTTGTGACAGATGAGAACTCCATTAAAGAGAAGGATATAAAAACGAATTAACATATTTTTAGATTTTTAAATATTCATTAATTTTGAACACTAAAAAGTGATTTTTTTAATATATTTTGAACTTAAGGGAGTATCTAATATTTTTGGAATAAATTTAATTTCTCAAAATAACTAATATCTAGATTCCGAGAGGAAATGAGATACTTTCTCGAAACAACAAATATCTGGAGTCCGAGAGAAGTAAAGCTTGAAACCAGGCTTGGTCAGCCAGGTTCTAGCTCATTAATATCGACCCACATCAAACATAGATCATAATCGGATAGAAACTAGTACAAAAATTTGGTTAGTGGGGTGGTTCATTTGTTGGATCGTCCAAGTCTTCTAGCCCGGCAGATCGACCCAATTAGGAGACCAAATTCAACCTACCTGTGCACCAGCATGGTATTAAAAGAAAATAAATTATAGGCATGAGTAGGATTTGGAGCGTTGAAGTCTAAGCAACCATGATGTTATTGGCCCAACGAACAAATCAAACAAAAACAACCACATAGTGGCATAACTAAAAAAATAACTAAAAAAATCACCCTAATTTTTATCATATAGATACTTGTTAAGTTTCATCATTTTTCCAATAATTAAAAATTATCCTAAATACACACTAAACTTATTTAAAGGACTTATTACCCGCTCTTATTTATATTTAGTGGCATTAACACCACCCTAAAATTTGTATCACCAGCTTCATAATAAAGAGTGTTTTATACTCGCCTCTATGTCATTTTCATGTCAATGCCACATCAGTACAATGTCAGATTATTTAAAAAAAAAAAAAAAAAAAACAAATGTCATCATCTTATTTTCTCTTGAAAAGATACCACTAAACCACAACAATACAATAACCGTTATTAACGGATCATTATCATAGTCAAATCCTTCACCACTAACAACCATAATTACAATAGATTTTGCTACCCACCATAAAATTCACCACACTTTCACTAAGCTTTCGATAGAACTATTGCTAGTTTCACTATTGTTGAATACAAATTAACATTTTTCATCACCCCAACTCATAAAAATCATCACATATTTTTTCTTGAAAAACTAATTAAATCCATTACATAGTAATTGAAATTTAAAATCTATCTAACTATTGATGGAAGAAGATTGAATATTAATCATTAATAAGACCACCATTGTTAACCCTTAATATTTCAAACGAAAGAAGATTAAGATTTGCTGAGTTTTTGGGGGACAAGGAGAAGAAGGGAAATTAGTCAAGAGAAGGAAAGAAGAGGGAAAATCAGTATATGTTTTTAGCGTAAATAGTGAGAAATATGATGGAGGAGGGGAGGGAGGGTTGGGGGGGACTCCATATCAAGAGCAATTTGTGAGTCGAAAAGACTATCTTTTTTGTTATATTTTGAAATTATTTTGGTCTTTTATATTTTTTCACTCACATTTATTTTATTTATTTTTAACATCACCTGTTAAGGTGGTGCTAGTTCCACAAAAAATAAACATATTGGGTAAATAGGTCGTATAAATAGTTTGAGTCTCAAATTGACTTTTTGATATATATATTAAGTGTGGTTTTATGTCTTTTTCTCAATAATTTTCTTTATCTTTCTTTTAATGTTTTATAATTTCTTACCATTTTCTAGATTTTTATTTTAAAATTATTAACATCAAGTTGATTTTTCCAACTTTCAAATGTTCAATTGATTAATTTAAGATTGCTTAATCACTTCAATGATTCGGTATAATTATTTTTTCTCTTATTTTTTATTTTAAGTTTTAGTTAGTATATTATTTGATGAATATTTATTTATACCTTTATTTTGTTTTTAATATTTGTTAGTTTGATTGATAGAATTGATAAATTAAGAAAATAAGTAAATATGTTAAAATTTTATGTCGTGGAGGTAGTAATGGTAGTAAGAAAAAAACAATTCCGTTAGAGATAGTACAAATAGTAGAAATTATACTCGTATGACTCCAATGATCGGAGCGTCAGATAGAAATTTCTTCAGCTCCAAAATTTTGATTTTGGGCTAGTTAAGTCATTGGTTTGCTTCCCAGGGTGTTGAGGCTTATTTTAGGTAGGTTTGTGGAAGTCCTTAGTTAGGATCTTTTTTTATCCTTTTGGGTTTGGGGTCTTTTATCTTAAAAGGCCTCAAATGGTCATTTTGTTAATTTCGTTGAGTCTGTGGTGTGTTTCCACCCAAAATGCACTTTTTATTTGTTAGAATTGGACTCCAGACGCTTGTTTTAGACCCCTCAGAGTTTTATCATTTTCCTTGTGTTGCTGCAGGTCACAGACCACACCAACGACCCTTGGGTAGCCTTGACAAGGTCACCCCATGCCCAAGGGGCCGTCCTGGCAATGTTTACCCCTGTGCCAAGGCAGCCGCCCCAAAGAGGTCACACCTATAGCTAAAAAGGCACCCCTGCAGCCCCCTGGACTATATAAACATGGGATTTCTTCTTTCATTTCTAGCTTGTTTATTTTTGTTTTTCAGTTTCTTTTTGAGTGTGTGAGCTGAGTTTTAAGGGTTTCAATCCATAGGGAGTTACGGGAGTTGCATGGGTGATTATTGGAGTTCACAGTTCTAGGGTTTTTGGGTAATTATCATTATCTTCTACTTTCCTTAATTGTGAAAAATATTTTTATTTCATTACTTTAAATCTAGTTTTACCCTTCAATTCGTCATTGCATTAAGTTCAAATTTAGACAATGATTTCACTGAGCCAAGGCTACGTACTAGTATATTTAGTTTTTTTAGCTGTGGGGCCTATTTTCCTGCCCGGGTTGCAAATTGCAGTATGGGTCTTAATATACATATTTTGATCCCTGTACTTATAATTTGTTTAGTCTCAAGTGGTATCGACTGTGTTGGAGCTCGAATCTGTGGTGTGCGTACTTCAGGGATTTCCGTCATCGTCTAGGTAGGCTAGGTTTATTTTTGTGCATTGTAGACTGTGTTGATATTATTGTTTTTGTGATATGGCAAGTTATGTAGGTTGTGTTATTTAGGTTGATTGAGGTATTTTTATTTATATTCCATTGGATTCTTGTCACGACCCAATTTCTCGGAGTCATGATGGCACCTACTATCCACCAGTAGGAGAACCAAACCCCGCAGTCCGTAGCCGAAGTGGAGGACTACTACAGTAAAGTAGAAGAATAGCCAAGAAAATAAGT
>JBDJHY010049522.1:0-13914 GCA_039654485.1 Withania somnifera
TTTTTTATATTTAACAATATTGATATAGACTGGTGTATTTATGCCTACACATCATCATCGTAGATATGTATAATCCCGTCAAAATTCCACCTCATTTTGAAACGATGACACTTTGATGGTCCTTTTTTTGGTAGCTTGCTCCTCCTGGAGAATTATACCACTTTGTAACTCGTTTTATTTTTCTTCATACATCTTTAAGTTGGACTCAACTTCATCTGTTCCATTATTTAGTTCTTCACATTTCCTCTCCATATCCTTTAATAGATTCTCCTTATTTATCTTTTTTTCACAAGAGCGATTATTTATCTACTCTGTCTTAACTCATTCCCTCACACTTATCCAATTAAGTTTCTTCCATCGCAGTTGGTACCTACAAAATTACATATCCAAACTAACATTGCACTGGTGTTAGTTTGGATATGTCACATTTTAAGTATCCAATACAAAAGAAAAACTAAATTAAATAAGTAGAGAGGAAATGCATTAGACAAAATAGATAAATAATCATCTGTGAAAGAAAAAGATAAATAAGGAGAATCAATTGAAGGATATGGAGAGGAAATGTGAAAAAGTATGTAGTGAAAAATATGAAGTTGAGTCCAAATTAAAGATGTATGAAGAAAACTAAAAAGAATTTGAAAGTGGTATAATGCTCCAGGTGGAGCAAACTGCAAAAAAGGGCAGTTGAAGTGTCATTGTTTTAAAAGAAGGTAGAATTTCGACGGGACAATATCGGTGTGTAGGCACAAAACATACCAATCCGACTTGATATTGCTAAATGTAAAGAAAGACATACTCATCGATTTTAGAGGACTAATAACTATTATTTCATTGTAACTACTACGTACGAGCTAACTAACATTTGGTTAAGTACTCAACTAAGCTAACTTAATGTTTGACTAAGTATGATACATTTAAAGCTCATTTGTAATCAACTAACCTCAACTTCACAAGGCCACCCTAAAATTAACTTCACATTTTACTAAGTTGTAATCACCTTCGAGTTCACTGAATTCAACTAAACTCAAGTTCACAAGTATTCAACCTCACAAGTTCAACTAAAACAACATTAAATTTTACAAACTAACTATGAGCTAACTTACATTTCACTAAGTATGAGTTGTATATTTTTGGCTAAGTAAGTTCAAGTTCACCCTAAAATCAACTTCACGTTTTTCTATCTTGTAATCAACTTTGAGTTCACCAACTTGAACTAAACTCAAGTTCACAAATATTCAACTTCACAAGTTCAACCTAAAGCAATATTAAAGACCACAAGCTAAACTATGAGCTAACTATGAGTTGTATTTGTTGGGCTAAGTGTAAGTTCACAACTTTATCCTAAAATCAACTTCATTTTTTTCTAAACTTAAAGTTCATTTATAATCATCTTCAAGTTTTACGAAATTCAACTAAACAACTCAAGTTCACAAGTTCAATCTAAAACAATATTAAAATTCACAAGTTAACTATGAGCTAACTTACATTTGTCTAAATATGAGCTGTATTTTTTGTCTAAGTGTAAGTTCACAATTTCATCCTAAAATAAACTTCACATTTTCCTGAACTTAAAGTTTATTTATAATTACCTTCAAATTTACAAAGTTCAATTAATTACTCAAATTCACAAGTTAAACCTAAAAAGACCTTAAAGTCCACAAGTTAACTATGAGATAACTTATATTTGGCTAAGTATGAGTTGTATTTTTTTGGTTAAGTGTAAGTTCACAACTTCACCCTAAAATCAACTTCACAATAACGCATGCTCGCCAAACAAACAAACAACTGTCTAGATCGTCCCTAAGGACGCCAATTAAGTCCAGGGGATGGCTAGTAAGCTCAACTGCTAGTTTATTCCCCTCCCAACCAAACTACGATCCATAGTCCATCATAAACCATGCAAAAGGGGCCATGAAGCCATAGGGGTAGATAGACAAGCAAAAAGCCCAGTAACACTGGACACGAGGATTCAAGTTTACAATTGAACCTAAAATAAAATTCAAGCTCACAAATTCTAATAATGTTTATAGTAATTCAAGGTTTATAAACTAACAATGTTCAAAACAATTTAAGATTCTAAATAGACAAGCTAAAGATGATGTATTTCAACAAATTGGAGTAAACTAGTTAGAAAAAATATTAAAAAAACCTTAAGCTGAAATAAATTTACAATATAATTGCAATATTAGCTAGTTTGAAATTATAATTCAACATTTCAAATACACCTACCTCCTTTAACAATTCAAGCCTAATTTTGACAAAAAAACGACATATCTAAATCCACACCCAATAATAAATAATTAAACTCACCTAAAAATCTACTAAACTAATAATATAATAAAAAATTCTTAATTTGAAATTCTACAAATTTACTTGAAAGTGTAATGACAAAATAAAGTTAAATTTGAAACTCTAACCTTGAAAATTAGATTTATGACTAGTGCAGGGTTGTTTTTCGGTGTGGTGGTGGCATATGACGGTAGTGGTGGTCGAAATATGATAGGGGAAGAATAAAAATTGAAGAAGAAAAATAGAGAAGAGAAAGAGTGAGTATAAAAGTGAAAAATAAGAAATGGGGAAAAACCCAATATCGGGTCTGTATGTAAAACAAAAAGTGATGAACTGCATCACTTAGTCTGCTGCTTTCTGTTTTAATGAGTTTACTAGGTTAAAAATAACGAAGGACATAAGTGACCCTGTCAGTCGCTTATTTAATAAATTAATTAGTAAATTAAAAATTAAAAACAACCATAGACAGCGTGGTAAAAGTCCATCTCTTCTATAAAAAATAAAAATATATTATATATAAATATTTTGAGGGGAAAATCTGTAAAATAAAGCAACAGATTAGATCACGTTGTCTGTCGCTTTTGTCCTAAAATTAAAAAAACTAAAATAAACGAAGGGCTGAGTCGTTTAGTCCATCGCTTTTTGGAGCGATGCTGTCCGTCACTTTTTTATGGATCTTTTAACCTTTTTAGTTGTGAGTTCAGTATACTGGACCTTTTTCGGTTTGAGTTCATGATACCCGACTCTATGTAGCTCATAGAGTAGTTTCTGTCGGTTATAAGAAACTCTCATTTCATGAGTAAGATTTATAAGACTAAAACTGATGTTTTGAACCAGTTGTCACACTCTTGAATGACCCCCGGGCGCGACTAGGAATCCTCAGCTTCTGAGTTGCCTTGGATGAACCCTTGGTTCATGCACAACTCTAACCGTTATCTCTCAGTGGAATTAATATAAATAGTTAATGTAAACTAGTGGAAAATCTCACGTGTCAATAATAAATACTGAATAAGAAAGGAAAATTTCAAGTCAAATAACCACTACAGTAATTGTCTGAAAGCCTCAAAGCACTGAAATACTAGCTGCTAATACAAGTCCCTAGCTAATCTTAGAATAAATAAAATAATGTCTATTAAGATCTGAACAGTTCCACTTAGAATAAACAATAATATGAATTAGATCCTGATCCATGAGAAATCACCAATCATCAAAATAGCAGAGAGTAGTAGACCCCATCAACCGCAAGCGTGGGACTGGCTGGACTGACCTATATGTGATCTTATAGCGCAAAAAAGTATGTGCTCAGTACATTTGAATGTACTGAGTAAAGGGGAGGGGGAGAAACAATAGACAATATCAACATGATCAATATAAATGGATATAGTGCTATGTAGGCTATGCAATGCATGGTCAAGTGCAATTAAAACTATCACCTCAAATACGAGTTTAAATGATTTGAACAATTCACAATGCATAACTGAAATATCAATTTCAACTTATCCTTTAAAAATAATGACACACAACCATTTTCTAGGAGGTTCTGTAACCGATGTATAAGACCATGTGAGAAGATATGGGATTTGGCAGACCACCAGCTGAAGGGAGTACTTTGCTCCACCACGGGATCAATACCTGAAGTGTAACCTAGTGGATCCAACTAAGTTGAGTCTGTTCAATAATAACACCTCTGTGGGCAACATATTCTCCTATGGTTGGCAACATAGTTTTGGGACCAGTTCTTTCAATCCAATCCACTCGGTGGTAATACTACTCCATAAACCACTGCTCTTGACTTAACAGTTTAAAATAATTTTAAGGAAAACTTGATCACAATACCATGTCTTGGCCTCTTGGGAAATTTCTTGTTAAATTCCATGTCTTAGCCTTATTGGATGATTTTTTGTCAACTTTTCTCATGTTCAAAGGAAATCATTTTCAAATCGATAATTCAAACCAAAATTTTCACAATGTCATAAACTAGTAAAATGGTTCAGAACTTTCATCCAAATCATGTAAAACATGTTCATCATGTTCAAACAAGTTAACTTGAAAAATGTCAAATCTTTTATAACTTAATGGGACATATGAATTGGAACATATAAATGCACAAATAAATAAGTGTTCATAATAGTTCACAAAATTTTGTTAAGTGCTCTTAAATTCTAAGATATGAAATCCATGGTACAAAGTGCATATATTTGTGTATTTACTAATGCAAATAATGGGAATCATGCTTGAGAATAATTTTCACAAAACTTTAGACAATTTGAATAATCCTAGCAATTTCATATGAATTTCTCAAATCTTATAAATACAGGGTGTTTGGGAACATGGGTAAAAGAAGACTCGTGCTCATAACCCACATACCTGAATCCTCGAAAAATCATGTTGGATTTTTGAGGAGAAGACTTGACTTTGAACGTTTGACAAGAACCCTATCCTTAGCTTTAAGAGAAAACTAATCGGTACTTTTCTTTTCTTTTGTCTGTTGTTTGTGAGTAATGAGAGGTAAGGAGTTAAAATTAATTAATTATTAGAAAATAGGAGTAGTATAGTGTTATAGATTTTTCTAGGTAATTTAAACTCTTAGTAGAGTGTAAAATGACGTAGCTTAGTCATCTAGGCAAGAGGAAAGTTACCCAGACGCCCCTAGGGGTAAGTACACAAAATCAAACTTTTTCATTATCTTCAAATAGACTCACGACATAAGGCTACCAAAAATTCCTAGCCTCACGTTGTGAGGCCACTGAAAAAGTCGTCCGGTGACTTTCTTAAATTGGTTTACGACGCATGGATAGTAAAATTTCCATAACTCTTTGGTCAGACCTCTAAATGACTCGTGGTTTATTGTGTTGGAAACCAGACTCAAATACCTTTCTTTGGATATGTTATGGGTCATATATATCCTTATATATTAGTATATATGATCATTTGAAGTTGACCGATGCATGAGACGTTATGAAAACTACGATGATAGAAAGACTTTGAACTTAATTTTGCACTAGAATTTCCTTATGACCTTGGGTCATGTCAAACAATAATTCTACACTTTAGAAATGATTTTATTACCTAGGAACAAGTGGAAATTCATATTATTCGTACTTAAACACGTTCGTTCGACAGTTTAAATTCTAGTGTAACTTTGGGGGTATTACATCTCTTTCTTGGGATCCCTCATCCTCGAATGAAAGATTAAAGCTGTCATTAAGGAATTTTACTACGAGAACTGACTCACTAACCTTTGGAATAACATGCACTACTCATGAGCAAGCTACTAAATCCCCTGAACTATCATAAACCATACAAGTAAAACATGAATACACTTTATAGGACTCATGCAATGCTACATGCAATTAACAAGGAAGTAAGGCTCAATGGAGAGGCTATTAAATCAGATTGAACTTAATTCTTTTAATAAGAATGAGCCTTTGAGGCTCATGTATAATGAGATAGAGCAGGGTACTTCATAAGAGCTTCTTACAACTACAAAGGGTCTCACCAGTAATACATATAAGTGCAAAGAGCTTACATGGGACTGAGAACAACTTCTTGAACTGAATGAGATATCAATATATCATCTTTTGTCTGGATGGGAATACGCTTATCAACTGAATCATAAGTCACGAAGGAATTTATATATATCATGATAAGAAGGGTGCATAAACACAAGATGCCAGGGAAATACACTTGACATATATTAAAGACATGAGCTTAGGGAGCCTTACCAGTAAGAATGTAATCATAACACTGTTTGAACAACTCATCCATCGAATCTAAGCTCATAGGGTAGGAAAAGCATGGGCATGGACATAAGCCACATTCAAATCTAAAATTTTCCTGACATGAAACATACATATGAAGAGTGTGGAATGGGAACAAGGATACTCTGGCCTTAGCAATACACTGATAATCTCCAACTTAGTAATTAACACTCAATTATACTTCCTCTTCTCAACTACTCTATTCATTCTTCTAAACCTATGATTATAATATTGGTATAGGTAGCTACAAACTTATGAGGCTAATCACATACTCTTATTTCATTCAGGCTTAACTCGGAGTACAAGGTGCTACATGTAATAGGATTATACTAGTCTAAGCCATGTCATTTTGGTGTTCTATATCGACAAGAACATTACCTCTTATTATCCATACAATTAATCAACCTTAATATACAACTCATGAAGTCACTAACCACATACCATAATCTATCACACACTCATCAGCACCATTCAAGCTTATTATTATAAATATACTCACAATGTCGCTTCATTGAAGCTAAAACTAAACCATCTAGAGATTTTATTAATATTACTGAAATCAACAACTCTACACATTCACTACAATGACACTTAACTTCTTTGGTGCCAAAGGCACCCTAACACCACTACTGCTTGAACATATATTGTCTTCCATCTTAGCTTCCATTCAACTTCTTTCACTACTATCTACCTCATCATGTATGGAATTAATATAGAAAGTAAAGCATAACCATAAACTATAGAAGTAAGTTATAGATCAAAGTCTAACTTTGGAACTCATACATGGAGTATAAACTAAACATCTCTACTGGAAAGGGGTATATCACTATTGCACTTCTAACACTCAAGCTGGGGTTTGCAAACTGAAGTTACGAAATAGACTTAATAGATGGAGTAATATAGAGGTGAATTTTTGAATCATACTGGAAACTCCATAACTGACATCATAAGTGAATGGGACTGTACATCATGAGAAGGGTTGTCGGGTTGTTTGAAATAATTTCTCCTTGTTCTAGAAATTGAACATGAATATAAACCTTTGTACGGGGCATAAATAAGGGCACAGAATGAACTTTCATTTATGATGGGAGTATAAAGAGTAAAAAAAAAAGGTATGAACGGGTCATCATCTAATCATAGCTCGACATAGAGACTACTTACTATCACAATCACAAGACTTGACTGGTTCTTCATCTTACTATCTCCCCCTTAGGACAAAACTTAAAGCTCTAAGTATAAAGACTTCTTCTCTAGATTGAACTGTAATCAACCACCCTACAAGATCAAACACTCACTATACGTCTAAATTCCAACCTCCTTTTAAAGGACTACAACCATTTACACTTATATTTTTCGTAAGACTTCCCTCTGGAATAACTTCTTAACTACCTTTTTGCCTTAAAGCTATCATTGAAAAGTCAACACTCTCTTTAGCATACTAATATCACACATTCAATTCTTTATCCACCCTCATTCCACAATACCTCACACTAGAATAATCATCTAGAGTTCAATCCTATCAGTCAACACTAAATACATATAACATACAACTTCTCATCACCACCTAGACTTACAACAACTAAATCTTATGCTTTAGGAAATACTATCCCAGTAAGAATTAACAATTACTTAGTCAAATCTCATCCATCCACTCTAAAGGTTCAATCCTAGGCATAATATTATCTTACACAACCACAACATATTTAAATCTTCTTTCCAATCAAAATTTTTCTCCTTCTCGCACTATCATGCAACCAACACTATCTTATTACTCCTTAGACAACAAACAATGATATACCATCCCACTACTCGCGAATAATTTTATGTAACATCCAACACACCTTTAATTATCATCTATATCCCACTTCAACTTCTACATTTTTAACTTCACAGCTCTAGCTCTTGATTTATTCTACCACAACATGATATCCCAAATACACCCCTAGCGCCTACCATAAAACAAGTTTCCTTGATAATACTATTGACAACTCTTTTTGACTAATATAACTCAAAACTAATTAAGAATCGTGGATGGGGATGAATTATAAGAATAATGGGAGACCGAAGGATTGATCGAGCTGATCTTGGTTTCTAAATTGTTGGACTGGCTGCTCTACAAACTAGTTCTTTTCAGCGGCATGATTTGAGGAGCGTATAGCACGATTTATAAAAGATTTCTCAAATTTAAACTCCACAGTACGAAGTAAGACATGGGCAAAGGGAAACTTTTTTACACACTCAGTATCCTCTCAGCCATAAATATGCTGCAGTTCATACCATAATTAAGACTATACCTTGCGTTGGCTTTCATACATCCTAGGAAACTCAAATTTAAATTTCTAATACCAAGTGTTTCACACCTTAAAGTCACCCCTTGGTGGTACCGGGCATCCTCAGCCATTAAGTTACCTTAGTAGACTTTGATAGACCCTTAGCTCATGCATATCTGATATGATATCATGGAGCCACCAAACATCTCAACCTTTTACTAGGAGTTAAGTTCGGGATCTCCAACAACTTCAAGCTTTATTTAAGCATAAGGAGGCATTAGAAGTTGTTTCCCCGTTTCGTACTCTATAGTGTTTGGAGTCTTGAAGAAGACATAGAAGGAAGTGGAATCTCCAAGAAGTTGTAGATATTCAAACCCCCATGAAGCACACAATTCAAGGGAATCTTGGGTCTCAAAGTGGCAACATTTTAAATGTCTTTTTAAAGGGATAAGTTTGTAATAAGCCTAAAACTATATAGGGCATACTTAGCATTTTATTTGACTAGTTAGCTTTTGATGATCATCACCAAACATTTTAGTTCTTCAATTTAAGTGTAATAGCTAGCTTAGTAATCCAATTAGAGCTTCACATAATTATAGTTCGAGTGAATTAAGGTAAGTCACTCCTTGATTTCTCATGTAGCATTTTTTCTTAATCGAACAATTATATTTTCCATTTTTGGGTGAACCATTAGGGTTTTGAATTGATTTATTGAGTTGAAATTCAATTATGATGAGTTCTTATTGAATTTCGCATATCTTTGAGTTCTCGTTTCCCTTTTGTTTCTTCTTTGCCATTGAATTCATGATCTATATCGTGGGAGGTATCATTTGGTTTCAGAGCCTAGGCTCGTAATTAGTTCCATCAATTACAATTCTAGGTTGAAAACCAAAAAACCAAAAATAAATCAAATCCCAAAAAAAATTTAAAAATCAAATTAAATCTGGGTTCAAATTTATGTTTTTATTGATTTTTATTACTAGGAATCGTTCTTCTAGTAATTTTCTTCGTAGGTGTCGACTTTGAATCGAATCAAAGTTGATTTGTGGACTACACCATTGTTGATATTTTAGAGCTCAAGTGGGTTACGAATTTGGTGCAAAATTCAGTTTGATTTTGGATCTACAAAGTGTATCAATCTTCAAATCAAGTTTCAAGGACCTTTATCAACTTTCAACTGATCCAGAGTATATTTGAGTTATTTTTGAAAGTTGGGTTTTTTATGTTCATTTTTATCCAAAAATTTGAACTCATATTGTGAGAGATTTTATTGTTTTTAATTGTTAAAAGTTACCAATTCGTGTTTCCTATATCTTAAGGATTGTGGAAATCGAATTTGAGAGATTTTGAATAAGTTTTGAGTTGGTTTTAAGCTTGGACATCATTGTTCTTAGGTAGTTCATAACTTGAAACAAGGTTGGAAGAGGTTGTGGTGAGTTGAGTTGAATTGATTGTTGAAAGGTGGTGGAAATTTTTCACCAAAGGTTGGAAAACTTGTGTTTAAAAGCTGGTGCAATTCGATTCGATTGGATTGTAGTTGGAAATTTGAATTTCATATTGTCCATGAACTTCATAAGAACATTCATGTGAAAGAGATAAGAAAAAGGTACATTTGATCCAAAGTTCTTCCGTCCAAGTTGGAAATTGTTGTTTTGGCTATCGTATTTGAAGTCTTTAAGTCATTAAGGACCTACAAAACAAGTTTCATGCAATTCCAGATTGATTTGGATGAGTTAATGTTTTGAGTGTTCTTGGAAAGTATTCATACATTGTTGTTTGAGTTCATCAACTTGGTGGAGTTTAATCTTGAAAGGGTGTGAAATTGGTTTAGAAAAGTATTTTAGATTGGGATATTTTCTTAGAAAAGAAAAGGACCAAGGGGTACAAAGGAAATTATGTTGAGGAAAGTTGTCCCATGCATGTCCCAGGCACACTGCCTAGGACGGCGGTCAAGGTCCATCACCCTTGTCTACCTCCCTCAAGGATGGCGGATGTTAGGGCATTCTTCAGTTGTTGGTTATGACTTGGACGACAGTGTGAAGCTAAAAAATGATGGTCAAGTTGAACCACCTCCCAAAGAGACGACGGTCCGTCATTGATAGACGACGGTCACTATTCCTTGAAGTTGCAAACTGTTAAGGACGACGGAGGAGGCTTTGAGATGACGGTCTGACCTTGCACACAACGGTCCTTAGTGATCAAAAACAACCTCCAAAAGTGTTCTAAACATCTTGGTAACATCTCACTTTAATTCAATTCGAGTTCTGATCTTTAGTTTCATTCTTGAAGTTCATCTCTTAATTCTACAACTACTTTACACTTAGTAATGGTACATAGTTGTAGACTAGTTTTTGTGTCCATCTTCCTTAGTACTAATTCTTCTAAGCTTTTATTGCTTTACACTATTGTTAAAATTTCTTATTTCAAGTGCAATCTTCTTTTAGTCCGTTGTGTGGTGATAATATTCTATTATACTACAAAGGCTTGAAGAGTTTTGATTTGAGATGACAAGAAAAAATTAGCGAACAATATCAGACGAACTCTAAAGGTAAGAGAGAGCACACACGTACACAAGAGCGGGTGAGCCTTTTATTACTAACAAGTTTGTTGAGTTTTGTAGGTGTGATTTCAAACATTGAAGGAGAATCCTTTGCAAACTCCATAATGTAGATTGTGAAATAACTCTCTGAAATAAATGGAAGGATGGGAGGCTTGGAGGAAAGATTGAATAGGGTGGAGGGTAGTGTTAAAGGAGATTCACCTCGTGGGCTGAGCAAAGAGAAAGGAAAAGGAAGCTTAGACCAATTCACAACTATTTCCCCGAGTTAAGTTCAAAGAATGAACCAATATGAGCTCGAAGCGAAGATTCCATTGACAACCTACCTTTGAAAACCACAGTACACTAAAACACCCCCGCTCTGGAACTCCACATCCCGATCCCCAACCATTTATTCCCCTTCAAGAGCACCTGACTATTATGTATGACTACAATCCAAGTCAAATTCCTCACAGAGGTGTGTTCGTTGTTCCCTTACATAAATCCATCATGTCATCTCCTGAAAAAAAAAAAACCCAAAATCCATACCAAGACTACCATTACCACAATCTCTTGTCTAATGAATGGAACAATGAAGTGGATTTTGATGAAGTATTGAAATAATGAGGTAGAGAAGGCTACAGAGATCCTAAAAATGGGAGGAGAACACAAGGCTTTGGTCGACACCAATGTTATGGAAATATAGGAGAACCTCTTGGGATATTAGAGGGAATTAGAAACAAGAGGAGATATCGAGTCTACAGGGGCTAAGAGTAAGTAATGTGATTAGGAGTCGGTCAGCCGGAGATAGTATATATATCTCAGACCCGAAAGGATCATTTGGTTTGTGTAAGACAAAATTATGAATGGTATTGTACTTAAGTTTGATTCCTTCACATGTTGTGCAGCTAGTTACTTCCATATTATTCTTTCCTTTGGCTGGACATACTATAGTCTTTCCAGTGGATTCTTCTTATCTCCAAGAATGGAATGAACCAAGCTATCAATACGAGAGTGAGGAATAAAGTCCATCTTCCAGCTTATCTCTCACTTGCCAATTTGCAATGCTTCAAAAGCACCTCAAATGCCATGAAATTCTTGGAAAGACTCGAACCAAACACAGTCACTTTGTTTTCTACTTTCTGTTGCACTGCACAACTTGCTTTACACTTAGAATCTTTTTTTTATTTCACTTTGAATGAAGTATGCCTCAGTTTTCGTGGATATTTTATCACATGGACCTTGTATAGGGAATACTTTTTTAACCACATAATCTATATGTTACGAAGGCCAAGTATGCTCATAGAGTTAGCTCCATGAAGTTTCAAATCCTTCATGGTGGCTTTAAGTAGTCCATTTACCTTTGAGCTAGACCAAACCAATGTTGTGCTAATCACTGAATCAATTCAGAAGTACTGGGTGACCAAACTTTTGGGCATTGAAAGTGCATAATTAAAGGAAAGAGGAAAATAATGCAAGGGGATTTTTTCTCCTTGAATCAATACTTGTTTTATTTCTTGGGTTTTTAGTCATGGAGTATATAAGTTATTTGGTTAATTTCTGTATTCTCCATTTGGGTCTCTAGGGAATTAGTGGAACCTCAAAATAGAGGTGAGTCAGTTCTTTGTTCTACTACTGGATTTCTTTGAAATTGCATCCATTAATTTGAAATTAAAAATGATAAAAGAAAGATTAGGTCTATTTGTTATATAACAAGGTTACTGATTTTTTTAAAACTCTATCCCTTTTGTAAATGCTTTCTTACTTGTACTGAGGTTACAAATTTTCAAGGCATTGAAATTGCATAATTAAAGGAAAGAGTAGAATAGTGACAAAAACGAGTACTTGTGACTACTGTAGGGCTGGTACGTGATTCCTTTAATGGTATGTCTTGTATCAATTCTTTATAGTTTTACAGATTTCTTTCCCGTTACAGAAACATCACAAATCAATCTTTGGAGGGGAGCTAGGTGACATTTTAGTGGAGGCCGTGCCTTTATAAAGTTACTCAAATGGTAGTAGGATATTTCTCACTATAATTTCTCGTGTGCTTTAGTAGTTATCAATTAGATCTTAGGGAGTAGTTCTCGCTCTAATTTCCATATGGAAACAAAAATGAGTCTCGATGGCACCAAGGGTATGTCCTAGTGGTCAATGAAGTGGATTGTGAGACCTCAGGAACATGTGATTCTTCCTATCTGTCCTAACCTTGGTTACCTGGTATCTATTGCTGATAGGAGGTGCAGGTGTCCCGTGGATTTAGTCGAGGTGTAGGAAAGCTGGCTTGGACACTAAGGTTATCCAAAAAAAAAAAAAATGAGGCTCGTTGTTTGTTGTCCTCTCATAAAATGCTGTTTGAGGCAGTTTTTAGGCATCTTGTGCAGTAAATCTCATCCCCTTAGGATTTCTACAATTGGCATTCCTAAATCAATTATTTGGAAGGCGAAAAATGCAAGGGGATTTGTTCTCCTTGCTGTGAGGTGAGGCCCGTGCCTCATAGCATGAGGTGTATGCCTTACAAGACATCCTATCACCATGGAAGAAACAATTATTTTGTTAGAATATAAACAACTTGGAAAAAGTGAACAGATGAAAAACACATATATCTGACTCCTGCATTTTACTTGTTGAATCTCTGTATCGTGTATTTTTCTGTATTGCATTATTGCTTCGTTATCTTGATAAATTGCAATAGCAAAAGAGAAATAATAGAACACATCTGGAATAGTAGCACCAACTGCCGACCAAAGTTATTGATTGATGGGGAGGACAACGAATGCTGTGGCGAGCTTTGGCCTTTTAATATGAAAAAAGAAACCAGCCCTCGTAATTGAGAACCTTTAAGGGGATAAAAAAGAAACGGCTACTTTTTTCCTGAAAAAACCAGATAAAATTCATTATGTGGGTAAGAATAATGGAAATGATTATATTAAAGCATAAGTTTTATCTCAAAGGTGTAGAGTAGCTAATGCCTGTTAATAGAAAGCAAAATTTGAATGTCAACCTGAGAAGTATGAGGCAAATTATGTGGTAGCAACAACTCGCTTCAGCTTTACTT
>JBDJHY010049632.1:0-13912 GCA_039654485.1 Withania somnifera
TTATGTCTATTTATTTTCAGCTTTCTTCATTACCTTCATAAATTCCTCAAAAAGTTTTAAAATACCCACACACTATTCAACCCCCCCCCCCTTCTAGTGTGATTACATACTCTAACAATTTTCCCACCTTTGAAATACAAACACATCTTCAATATTTCAAAAGATTAATGCCAGAAAGTCAAAGTCCAGAATTTTTCCATGAACAAGAAAAATGTTTCTCATGGAGGAGAATACACCAGCAATGTTAGGAATCATAAATCAATGTTTTGTAGGACATTTTTAGCAATAAATTTTCCTTTTTATCGTAATTACATATAGAGTTCAACAAGAAAATGTTTAGTAGTATGAGTTAGGGATGTTGAGTTAGGTACAAAAGACTCTTTTGGAAAATCACTGGGAAGGGGAGAATTTTCCCTTATCAAGATTCCTAGACTTTTCCTTACTGGTGAAGTAATAATTTTTTGGTACGCAGCCATTTTGTGAGTGGTTGATAGTCAAAATGAAGGGAAAAATATAATATAGGTAGATTGAGGAAGTCAAAACGAGTAGCAGGAAGTGAAAATATTTAGAGTCTATTTTAAAATTATATAGGGATGATAAGAATTTAAACTTATCAATTTAATAGATTATGAAAAATTGTAGAGCATGTGTTAGCATTCAAGAGAATATCACAGAAAATATGGGGAGACTCAAGAGTCATTTCTTGAGTCTATACTATAATCAAGAGAATTAATGTAATCGGTTTTGGATGAGGAGTTAGACCTTTTTTTAAAAAGCTTTGGATGTTGTTCTTTCTTCTTGATTACCTGCTACCTTCATTTGATGGATATGTTATTAGCTAACTTCATATATATATCCTCTATAGTATATATTTCATAAGTCATACAATAGTTTTATACTGTCATGTGCCCATTAGATTCTACTACTCCCTCATAAAAAATTTCTCGTCTTTATTTATCTAGAACTCATTTGTGCATCAAGGCTTTTATAGAATCATTGTACGATCGGCACATGGACACCACAAAATAGATTTATCTAGTTTCATTTTGGTACCTAAAATTTCTTGGGTCCCAGCTGATTAGTGTTGTTATTATTTTCTTTGGGTTTTCCATACCCATTTATGAGAATAAGAGGAACAAAATCAGCAATTTTTATATTTATGTCAAATTTTACCACAATTATAATAGGAGCGAGGGAATATTTTATTATCAGTTTTTCTTTTAAAGGATTTGCTATTAGCTGATATCTATTCTGCAAATTGACTACCAATATCTATTTGACTTTTGATACTGGTTGCACAATGGCATGAATCATGAATTGTTTTCTTAAAGGTGTTTTTATATTGACGAGTAGATTGTTTAGAGTTATTAGAACCTCTGTTTAAAGTATTTTCATGATTCTTGAACTCATTTTTGAATTCAAGAATATCTTCTTCAAGCAAGTCTCTTTAAATAGAAATTAATTTTAATTTAGTTTCCAACTCTTTTTTTATGTTTTTGAAGGTGTTTTAGATTATTGTAAACATGATTTACATCAATGATAGATTAATATAGTAATTCTTTGTATCAATCATAGTTATCGCAAATAAATGATCTTACTTTACTTGTTTCTCCTTGAGCCATAAAGCATATGTCTGGTGGTTTTCTTTGTTCATCTTTTGATGTATCTTTATCACTCTAGCTGATAAATTTGTTGTTTTTTGAATGATTCCTATAAGACTCATCTCTTGTTGGATGATTTATAGTAGAATGTCCATACTTTCCATAATCATAAGGTTGAACATTGTTGCACATCTGATTTGAGCTGTTTGATTTATTTCCTCTATTGAGCTTTGTTTTTTTAATATTTTATATCATGAATTTAGTGATAATGGACACTTCATCTTCTTTCACTTTCTTTTCATTATCATTTGTCTCTTCCATTACTTTGAATGCAATAACTTTCTTTTTGTGTTCTTTTTATCTTCTTTATTTATATAAGATTTTTAAAAAAGCAATAACATCTCTCTTATGTTCACCATTAGAAAGATTATTGATGTTTATAATTTCAATTACAACAACTTTAGCATGCCATTGGGCGGGAAGTCTTCTAAGAATTCTTGTAATTTGATCTATACTGGATAGACCTTGTCAGTAGTATTTAGTTATCCAATGATTATACTAAAGCTTGAAAACATTTCTACTACTGATTCTCCATTCTTCGTTTCAAAAAACTCATAATCATGTACTAGTAAGTCATAATAGTTTATTTGACTTTTCAGTTTTTTATAAGTGACTTCCAGTTTATCCCCTTTTTCCTTTGCAGTCTCACAATATGAGATTTTCTCATATTCTTTTTTTAGTGATAGAGCTGTAAAGAATGTTTTTCTCTTTGAAGTTTATTTGAATAATCTCTATCTTCTTATTGTGTAGTTTTCTAATGAAGGGTAACATCACTTATAGACCCATCTTTGTTTTTTGTGGAGGAATTATTAGATCCCTAATCTTTATCACTCTCCATGTTTTGACATCATACGACTTAATGAAAGTTACCATCTTTATTACCCAAGGCTCCACGATCACGTCCTTGAGCCTCATGATCACAACCCTCCGATCCATAGTGCTCAATGAATGCAGACAAGGACCTTGAACACGGAGAAGGGGATATGATTGTTTTTTTTATAGAAAAAGTGAAATTTGTCAACAACTTCAAAATTGAAGGGATCGAAATAGGATCAGAAGATGATTTTGATGAACCAAATATGCAAACTGCATGGAAACGATATTATGGACTCAACTGAATGGAAGAAATAACCATATGAAGGTTTTTAACTGGAAACATCCCCTATACCAAACCGAACCAAAAGATACCAAAATCAACAATCCACACAGACCTCCAAAATGAGTTCGGACATCCCGAAAAGCTTACCAAATACCCCGCTAGACCAAATTTGACAATCCAAAGCTAATAAATGTCTGAATTTTGATCTGAGGATTCAATCATCAAAAGTTAACTCATGTCAAAGTCTTAACTCTTATTGAACTAAATTTCCTCAAAACAGTTCAAAACTTAATAGGAACTCCAAGGACTTAAATCAATGGACCAACTAGATAAAAGTCTGCATTTCAAAGTTAACTTAATTGTCAAAATCTGATTTTGATCTCTCTTGCTAGGATTTTACTATTGAGTTCCATTATTCTAAGGTTAAAACCTTAAATTAGGGAAACTGAGATAACAAGTAATATAATTGTTGGGGTACCAAGCTATCAATCCCAGCAAGTTGTAAATGACTTAAGGGAGCTAAAAGAAACATCTAAACATCAAAAAAATAGAAAATCAAAAAACTGCCAACGCGGTTCATTATAGAAAATCCTCAAGGAATACATCAATGAACTCTCTAACAACAGGAACTAAATGGATAACTAGAGTCTCTGGATTAGAATCTTAGCTCAATCCAAATGATAGATACACCCTTTAGAAATTATTTTTTCTATCCTTCATATAGAAAATGAACCTACCTTTAGGTACAACAATACTACCCATTCATTCAGGAACAGTCCTATCAGGAATTTGGAAACGGATAACTTTAGTCATACAATTAACTACAGTATGACATAAATGGCGCCAATCCATGCCCAAAGTTTGTAGAAAAATAAAATGACTCAGGAAAAATCTTAAGACTCACCCCAAACTCTCAACCAACATATGAGGATACAAAATAAAGGGTAGCGCAAGGGTTTTAAAATGCATATGTATCAATACTATGTACCTCCAACATACCTATCACCATACCAGTTGAATTCTCCTGATCCTATTTGCAGCCTAAAGCATAAAGAAGGTTTTGGCACTGGCCTGTACCTGTAGAAGAAAAAGCACACAGCTGAGGAAGGCATATTATTAGGGTTGCTTCTTGAGGAATAGTATGTAGACTATCACCACCCTATATGGGGGATAATATCTCTATCTATGTTCCTTCAACCCAAAAGAATAACAACTTCTTGAAGTACAATCTCGAATACCATGACTGACCTAGCCACACCCAAACCACCTATTTTGTCTGGCCCTACACTTACCTAAATGAGCCCTACCACACTTCCCATATATAAGGGAAATACTCTGAGAAGCTGACTAAGATGGACAATTCATATGGTTCTTTAGAGACCTATAGTTTCGCAAAGTAGCACTAAAGGAGGAAGGGTTTGTCTAAAACCACATTCCTTAGGCTGACTAGACTTTGAATGACTTAGCCTTTTCATTCTCAATCTGATCCAAAAAGAACATCAATCTGCCGATGTCCGTATAACTAATCATCATAGCTTCCTTACCTTCCTTAATTAAAGGAGGCAAAAGATTTGCAACGAACATGTCCATTCTACTATACATATTAGCAACCATCTTCGAAGAATATCTTGGGATCTTCATGAACTTCATTCTATACCCAGATATATACTTGGATCTCTTCTCCAAATAAAAAAATTCATGAACTCTCTCTTACCTCTTATCTCTAGGTAAAAACCTACCTATTAACGCCGCCTCAAACATATCCCAAAAAGATGGGGCTACACCTACTACCGTATTCTTCCTCTATAAATCACACCAAGAACTAGAAAAAAATTTCAGCTTATATGTTTCCAATTCAACCCTATCCACATCTAGCATCCTCATCATATCAAAAATTTGACAAAGCTCATCATTGAAATTCTTTAGATCCTCCCCAACTCCCGACCCATAGAAATCTAAAGGACTTAACCTCAAAAACACCCTCACTCTTACCACTCCTACATTAAGAACTACTTACTGAAATATATGAATAGGATCTGGTTTCTAAACCTATGCCACCGTTGTCTAAGCATGCAGATGCATCATATTTCTTAACTCGGTATTTGTGATACTGTCTAAATGTGAAGGCTCTAGAACTATTGGAACCTGGTCTTGTTGACCCTGAGCTTTGCCTATGAGATAGCTATCCACATGGAGGCATGGTGCGAAATGCAAATTGGAATAGAAGTATCGGATTTAAACCCCAAAGTAAGAAATTTAACATGAATAAAGAGAATCATTTCCTAAATATATAGTATCCCCTCAGTCGTAGATGTGTTCCTGTCACACCCACAAGAAAGATTCTACCATGTTGGCTTTCAAAGATCCTAGGAAACTTAAGCTTAATGCTCTAATACCAATTTTTCAATCCACAGAGTCACCTCTGGGTGGGATCGGCATCTTTATGCACTAAGATACCTCAGTAGCCTTGGATGGACCCTTGGATTGTGCAAAGGTCTACTCACCCACACTAAGAAAAAGCAATATCAAACATTAATATAAGTAAATAGTAGACCTCATATCGATTGATAGATATCATAAATAAATAAATGGAAACTCAAATCTCAAGTCTACTCAATACTCATGTCTAAAATTGTCTACTAGTTAAATACTAGACTGGTAGAACAAGATATCTAGCTAGTCTCCAAATAAAAAATAAAGAGATAGATATAAAGTATAGAGTCTACTAAAAAAAAGATAAACTCCATAGCTGTACCTCGAGCCAAATGACTCACCAATCTTATATCTTCTAAAAGATGGGGATCCAATCAACCACGAGTGTCTAAACAGCTGGTTGAATCTGCATAGGGGTAAACATGCAGAAAAGAGTATATAATCAGTACATGAAATGGACAAAATGGCGTCCATGCCTTGTTAGTGTATTAACGTATAGCTTCCCCTAGTCATCCACTATGTCTCATTAGAATAGGAACTCACTGTGCTATAGTATAATCCCTACATTTGGCTACGCGAGTCTCAGGTATATAAGACTATCCCACCCTCTCGGTGCTAATACTCCTCCCATAAAATACTGATACTTCACTTTTAACTTCCTAAACTCTATTTTACTACACGATATTCTCTAATGAAACCTATAAACCAAACCCTGACTCATCAGGCTATAACTTTTAATTAAAGCACTTTGGGAAACTCAGTCAATTAGACTCTTCATTAGCATCCTTAATTCTCACCTTATAAGTTTAAACATAAAATCAATATGACTCTTCAATAAAGCTTAATTAATAAAAACTACTCAATTTAGACCTTCTTTATATTTATGCTCAAATCATGCAAAGGTCAAATAATTATGATATTTCAATAATAAATTCAAGTTTTAAGAATAAACTTCAGGATCATTAATTAATTCATGCTTTTAAGACTTCTTTCAACTTCTACTACAACTACCAAATTCATGTTAACTAATAAGGACTATGCAATTTAGCAATATCTATGAAAGCTTCATGATTGTGGTCTAAAATCATCAAGGAATCATATAACAAGAAAAATCTCAATATGTTTAACTAAGAATCCTAGACATGTTTCTACAACTTCAATCCCTTAAGGAAATATATTTTTGGGGCACAAGGATGGAAAAGATCCTTGTTAATAAGCCCACATACCTGAACCTTGAGGAATCTAGACTTGAATTTAAGAAGAAACTCTAGCCTTGTTCTTGAGCTTTAGAGAGAATAATTTGGTCGAAACTCTTAATTCAATCAAAATAGACAATTATTGAATTAAAATGTGTATAGGGTATTTATATTACCTAATTTTGAGCCCAAAATGACATGGAGTGACATTCCTTAGTAGAGGAATTTACAAAACAACCCCTCATTAATTAGACTGGAAACTGACAGGGCATTATCATGAGTCAACACTTAACTCGTGGAGTGTCATTCCATAACTTGTGGTCTAACTTGTGGGATATAATTAAGCTACTGGAAAGTGCCTTGAACCGTACAACTTAATACCACGATTCGTGGCATACCACTTCACAACTCGTAAAATAGAATCATGGGAACTAGGTTAAAAACCAACTCTGGAACTCAAAGCACGATTTCATAGTATGGATTTGTTGCGTTCACTTTAGGGGTCATAGTCCTAACTCATAAAAACTTAATAGAACATGAAAATATTAGGCATCACCCCACGAGTGGACTCCATTACTCGTGGAGTGGTATCCTATGTGTCTTGGTCCACACTCATGGCCACCAGGGAACCATTTTTCAAAGTTAAAGTCCAAGGACAGGTTTAGAAGCTGGGAATCAAGTATGGGGCATTACAGTAGTATCCAGCCTTTATACTTTTGATCGACTTTGGCTAACACCTCCCTACCCATACCCCTGCTAGAACCATATTATGAACCACCATAGTTAGTTTATGAATCATCATCTACCCTAATGGCATGCCACCATAACTAGTACTAGGTGCATGACTAAAAGTGTTGTACTTCTCTAGATTTCGCCATTGAAATTAGAAGTAACCTTACTAACTATCTCATCATCATCAAAATCCCTATAAATTTTTATGTAAAACCCATCCCCCACATAGGAATTAGGCTCATTATGCTCATATACTTTGGAATAATAGCTCTCTCTATCATAGGTATCATGTTCATGGATATATTCATAGCCTTCATTATAATTTCCCTCATACTCATCCAACCCATAACCACCGCACAACACTCTCTCACAATGTAGCCACAACAATCATCACCAATAAATGACATAATTGTATGTAAAAATTGAGCAAACAAGTTAGTAGTAAGGCTCTATCACAACATTTTATTGTTCTCACCCCTTTAAAGTGGTATTTACTTTGATTCGAACCTTGTATCAATCTGGTGATCACAAAGTAAAAATCAATTGCTCAAGGCTGGAATGGATTCTTGTTATCTTAACAGACTACTCAATGTATGACTCAATTTACAACTTGATTAAACCAAACAAAATGTACAAGAGTCAGATATATGTTTAAACATGACAAGGACTCAGGAATTAATTGTAAGAAAATTAAGGACATGAGGAAACAATTCAATTTATAAGAAACTAAATGAAAAAATGTACCAAAGAATTGGCTATACACAACCTAAACAGATTCAAACCAATCAATAACAAAGTAAGAACATCTACTAGCTGAAAATTAACATTCAAGAATCAAAGAAAAGAAACTAACAAATAAACCTAAGATTGAGATTTTCATAGAAGTGAAATTCACCCACACGCCCCACAAAAAATGGCCTAGCCCCAAATATTTTCATCCCAATTGAATTTGAATAACAACTCAAATTGAAGAAGTTTCTTGGGTTTCCAAAATAGCAAACCTATTGACAAAATTAGTGATCCGCCAACACATTATGTGATCCACCGAAGTGGTAAAAAGTTGAACTCCAAGTGATCTTCAAGCACTGGGAAATTTGTTGAAATAATGGACAAGTCGGCGGAATAATTTTACAAATAAAGATTTGTCGATTCTATCACGAGGTGTGCTAAAAATTCCAATGAATTCTTCAAGATTTTTCTACGATTGTAGCTAAAATAATGATGTGAAGCCAGAAAGGGGGTCCGTTGATGTGTTTTTCTACCCAATTTTGATCTCCAAAACCATCTAAACAAGCTTAGTCAAAGTTTGGTGAAAAGAATATTCCCCCCTTTGTACTTTTTCCTTGATTTTAGGAAGACTAATTTTCCTTGAGAATCCACACATACTCAAACAACTCTTTCCCTTTCCCTCTATGGATCAAACACTCTTTCTTCTTTGTTCTTCACCCTTGGAGGTTTGAATAACCCCCAAGAACACAAGAACACCCAAGAAAAAGATGAACAACCCAAATCAAATGCTTTATTTTTCAACCCAAAATTTTGCTCAAAATTTTGGAAATGTTGTTCGCCTTGATGTAGAAAATAAACAACCCCAGTCTTAAAACCAATTCCAAAAATACATTTACTAAAGCCAAGTTTTCCTTCTTCACTGCCCCCAAACCTCCAAACACCAATAATAGTGGAAATCCGAAAATGGATCCAACAAGCTCAAACTCAACTCTAGCCAAGACAAAATACTAGGGAATGATCCTAGTACTTGTGAAACTATAGGAACACAGTAAAATCAACCATATAATTCCACATAAATGTTTTTTGATAAATTTTAAAACTTTTGAAGAAAAAAATTGTAATAGCACGCCCCAAGACTAGATTCAACAAGGTGAAACACGTGTTTGGCTCTAATACTAGATGATATACTACAGACCTTGTGGTCACAAGATAAGAACTTATAGTGTGCGAAAGCTGATGATGGAATGATAATTGGAAAAAAAGAAAAGAATGAAAAGTTATAACAAGGAACAAACTTAAAAACCAACCATTTTTATTCAGTACAAAAATCAATCCAAGAGATAAATAGTAAAACATAAATAAAGGGTGAATAGCAACCTATATTAAAACTAGGACCTCTATTCTACGGGACTTTATAAGAATTTACACTTTTACATGACGTCGGGATGATTGTAGAACCTCCTCGCAGCCACCATTTCTCAACAAGGATGAACTTAGAGTAGGCATATCTTACTCTCAAACTCTCAATCCTAATATTTGAAGATAAGCTCTCAAGCTCACTCAAATATTCATCATCCATAAACTCACTACAAAATGAATGAATGATCTATTTATAGTGTAATCTAAACTATTACAAAAATGGGTCTTTCAAGGAAATTTGGAAGAAATGGCTCACCAAGCTTATGTCATCGACATAAAGGGTAATCCACTCTTTGTGATCCTACTCCACTGAATTGGTCTTGAGGCGGTAGGGGTCCTTGGCTTTTATATAAAATAGTGATCGCTATTTTGGAGAGGTTCCCTTCGCTGACTGTCGCCGATACGTCAAAGATGCACTGGCTCAACCAAATTGGACAATGTCTTGGAAGTCTTGGCTCTCATCATTTCAACACTTCAAGAAATCTTCAACTCGAAATATGGACGTCATGGGAGATCATCAAAAGGTGGAGCCCTCCCTTGTTTCAACATACCGTCTAAAGGATCCAAATAGCCTTCTACGTTGTGAATTGAAAGTGATTTCATCATGCATTGGTTCAACTTCAGTCTTTACTAGTTGAAGTAGGTCTAGTTATGAGGGCGCCAGACTAGTATACATCATCTTAGGTTTATCGTTTTTCTTAGTAAAGGAAATAACATGTCGTTCATCCTTAGGCTACAAGTTCTCAGTAGATTAGTCAATTAAAATGTGAGTAGTAGAAGGGAGTTTGTAACTATAGAGTCGAAGAATATGTCCAACCTTCCACAGTTTTGCAAAGCAAACCTCACCTTCACAAATGATGAGTTGTTTGTGGCTACCAATTTAAGTGTAGTTTATAATTGGTTTGTCTCGTGAAATCTGCATGCATAGCCATGCATATCTTCCCCTTTGATGTGGATCGATATATGAGGCGCACGACAAATGAAAGAGAAAGAAAAAATAGAAAAGATATGTGAAAACTTACAATTAATCCACCGGTTTATGAACAACAAGGGACTGGTTACCCTCACCTTTCAATTGAACCTGTGAATTCAATATAATTCCTAACAAAAATCAAGGGAAACCCGAATTGATTCCACAAACGAAAAACCTTCGATTGATGTGAAAAGAAGTTACGGTTGCAACCAAGGGAATCCACCCTCAATTACTCACTATAATTACTCTAAATTACGTCTAATAGCTATGCTATGCTAAGAACTAATCTCTCAAAGGAGTTCAAATGATTTCATCCAAGTCTACTGAAAAATACTGAAAACTCTAATATTTATATTAATTACAAGTTTGCAATAATAACACTTTAACCCTCAAAGTTTTATATTTTCAAAGCAGCCCCTAAAGTTCTAGAATCTTTAATTAGGCCCCTCAAGTTCTGGAGTATCCACGTCTTGCAACTCACAAGCTTTGCATAGGTTGAATACCTCTTGACATGGCATGAAAAGGGCTCCCCAAGTATCAAATGCCTATAACTTCTTCACCTCACTCCTTTTTAAAGGTCGGGACGGGTAGGTGTTGTCTCGTGCTCGTATCACCCTTAGAGTAGAGTTAGTACATGCATCAACTTTTAGTAGCTTTCCTAATGAGTTGCCTACTCTCTGTAGGAGTGGTCCTTCGTGATATTCAGTTGGTAGATGTGGCAACCTTGCTCATACGACAATGAAGCTTATTATAGCCTTTCTGGACTAAAATTTGGTACCTATTTTTGCACTGTACAAACCTGCATTAATTTTTTTTTAAAAAAAAAATTATAAACAAAAGAACAAAGTCTATTTATAATTAAAGTTTGTGTAAAATTTTTTCTTTTTAAATAAAATTATATGATTTAACTTATACTTACAGAAATAACATACCCTCCTTATCAATTTAAGTGTCTTACTTTAATATTTAGAAAAAAGTTATAAAGATTCATTCGCAAGACCACAGAAAATATAAGATTTAGCTTATATTTACGAAAACTAACATCCGCTTTGTACCAGTTATACTGATTCATTTTCCAAGACAACTGAAAATATAGTTTCTTAGTTTGTAAGAATAAGCTAAATCTTAACTATAATCATTTGTAAGGTAATCTAAATCTAATAGTTTTTATTACCTTAAAATACTTTTTTGTAATCATTCTTTTAAAAAAACATTAAGACACCTAGAATATTTTATTTTTGCTTCAATTAATCTAAATTCCGTAATTTTTTGTCGTCTTGGAAAATTGTTATAATTATTTTCAAAGAAATAAAATTAAGACACTAAAATTGATAGGAATGGGATGTTATTTTTCGTAAACATACACAAATTTTTTGTTGTATTGGAAAATAAATTATTCTGCATTTTCAAAAAAAAGTAAGACACTTAACATAATATAAAAAACTATTGTTATATCATATCATTTTAAGCTAAATTTTATATTTTTCTAATTCTTTTAGAGAAGGATTATAATTATTATCTAAGGAAAAACAGCAAAAAATATTTTTTAAGAAAAGAAAAAGCAAAAAAATTAAATTGATATGGATGGTGTAATATTTTTCTATAAGCATAAGATCAATCTTATATTTTTTGTGAGAAAATGAATCATTAAAACTACTTTCTAAAAAATAAAGCAGGACACTTATATTAATAGGGAGGGTGTATTATTTTTCGTAAGTATTAGGTAAAGCATATAATTTTATTTTAAAAAATAATTATACACAAACTTTATTTATTAATTAACTTTGTGAATTTGTTTCTGTCTTTATTTTTCAATAAAAATTAAAAAAAAAATATTGCATGCAGATATGTAGAAAGAAAACTTAGAAAATCAATTTATGAAACTTGTCACATCTTGAAAACTGAGGTTCTTTCTTTTTATTTTAGAAGAAAAAAATCGAACTGGCATTTTTAATCATCTCCAAAAAATGTGGATGAGGTTGATCAATTACAATTGGGCTGAGGGAGTTTTGTAGGAAATTGAATCATCCAGATGGGTTGACCCGAACCGTTAAGAAAGATAAGGGATAAGAGAAATTACATAGAGGTTATCATTTGTTTCCAACATTTTAAGAGAGGTTATAACTTCTGTATGTTATCTTTTATATATAGATCGAATAACAGTACTGTAGAGTAGCGGTATTAATTAGAAATAATATTTATCTTTAATTATTGATATTTATCATTAAGGGCACAAGTACTATCATAATTAGAAAAGGACTCTTAACGGAGGAAGAATCATATAAGGATTGTGATACCATTTATAAGTGATAGAATTAAGGTAGAATTACTATGATTAGATGCATCAATTAATGTTATCTCGGAAATCCCTCCAGACTCCTAACAAGAACAAACTTGGTCATCAGAAGCATCTATAAAAGCCCAAGAAGTTTAGAGGCAAAGGTACGCTCAAGATACTACTCTAAAACATTATTGGGATTCTCTTATCGCTGGGTACTAATTTAAGCATCGGAGAATTACCCCGGGGACCACCTTGGGATCTATTGATCGCGGTCACAAGGAGTGTTTATCTTCTATTATTTTGTTGGGGATCTTTTTAAGACTCATCAATTGGCACCATCTATGAGGACTGAACGAAAATTTTCCAAAATCTCGTTTGTTCCATACGATAAAAACACTTTCCACTTAAACATGGTCAATACAAGGATTCGAACTATTCTCGGAGCCAGCCGTGGTACCGCCACCCCGATACGGGGTGGCTCTACTCAAAGGGGTAGAGGACTAGGACGAAGTGCAAGGATTCGGCAACAACGTGCAAGCCAGCCCAATCAGGGGAGGCTCAAACAACAATGGAGGTACCGCTCACCGCTCTTGAAAGGTTTGCCCAGGAGTACCAGACATTGTTCTAACAATGGTACAAGGAACACCCCGAGGTGGGTCCCCTGAAAAATATGCAACCCGGTAATGGGCTAGATCTGGCCTAGGAAAAGACATCAAGAAGGGGTTACCCGGAGACAGACGACTCCCTATCTGATGACGAACACCCCCGACATTGGAAGAGGCATGCTATCTCGCAGGGACAAAGTAATACGGATGACCCCGCACCAATTCGGGGTACAACCTGAGATGACACCAAAAGAGCAAGCCACAGCGGAACTCCTCATGATAGCTTTATAGAAAACGAGCTGGAAAAAATCCTAGGGATCGGCGAGGCAGGGGATATGATTACCCTTTTTTCCAAAAGAAAATAATGGATACACCCATGCCTAGGGGGTTTAGATCCCCGGGGATCAAACCCTATGATGGAAGCACTGATCATAGTGACTTCCTTTCACAGTTTAAGTTTCAGATGGTGAACCTCGGGTGTAATAGGGAACATATGTGCAGAGTGTTCTGCAAGTTCATAGTGGAGAGGGCAAGAATATGGTTTGACGACTTGCCAAGGAATAGCATCCCTTCGTTCCGCAAACTAGAAAAGATCTTTTACGTCTGCTTCTACCAAAAGAAGAAGGTGGTAAAGAACTCGGATGACATATTAGATGTCAAGCAAAGGAGTGACGAAGCAATAAGCACATACCTTGAGTGTTTCACAGAAGAAAACCTACACATCAAGCACTAGATGGATCAGCTTGTTGTCTCAACTTTCTTAAACGGACTTCACCCCTAATAT
>JBDJHY010049742.1:0-13912 GCA_039654485.1 Withania somnifera
ATTAACTAAGGGTAAAGAAGTGAGACCTGAGGCAAAACAATCAAGCAAGATCAATATGAGTAACTGTTCTGGGGCTATGGCATTACACACTCACACGTATATAAACTTGACTTAATAAAGACACATGTTCCTTTGATTGTTGATTTAAAGGGTGAAGTAATAACTAGGGATGATAGTCCTCTAGTCACCAATTACTTAAGCAACAACTACTCCGATTGGCATGTGTTGTTTAACTCTCATAAAGGGATTATTGCTTTCTTCCCTATTTAAACAAAGCGAAGAACTAAGTGCACGATTATGTCTTAGTTACTAGTTATGTTATTAATCTCGGATTAAGGTCACCAACCTAAGCACACTCCTACTACTCCTATTTACTTACAAGATTATTGGATTCAATAAACCTAGCAAGCCTAAAGTCGATTCTAATAGTTGTCAACAATTAGAAACACAATTATTATAGAGTAGAAGAACAATAAATTATACGAAACAAATACTTTATATCAAATCATATACACACACGGTGTGCAAACCATAAGCCCTAGAACAAGGGTATTTATCCAATACAACACATATTCAATTCTAAAAACATAATTAAACAATACCATATGAGAATTAAATGGGAAGATTTACCATATATTGCTAGTATATGTCTCTTGACTTGTGATGTTTTATCCCCCAAGTGTTACACCTTCTTCCACAATATTATAGAAATATCCTCTTGAATAGAATGATGATAATGATAATCCCTAAAAACTGCCTCAAAATGCCTCTTAAGGCTTACATTGATCCTTCGGTGAAAAGACAAAATCTCCCCTATTAAACCAATTTAGAATAGGCTTTCCGCTGCCATCAAAACAAAGGGGATCACGATAGTGATCAAGTAGTGATCCCTTTTGTGATGGACCCTTCTTCACGACGTGATCACTATAGTGATAAGGGTCAGTTTTCTACACTCTAGCCTTCTCCTGCTGGCTTGCTTTCTTGCTTTATCTATATCTTTCATGTTCTCAATAACCCTATAAAAATGCTAATCACATTGGTTAGTTGTTCTTACACACACTAACTACCAAGACATCTACAAGTCATGAAAATATCCTCAAAATAAAGCCAAATTATAGGAATTAGATGGCTCTATGGCAGGTAAAACTGCCTAAGATTACTTCTATCCCTAGCACCTGGCTCAGGTACATTCTGTTAATCTCCATCCATAATGGCTTTAGTCCTCACCATTTGTCAAAAACACATAAGGACTCAACACTCAGATATAATCACGCTAGATAGGAATGAAAGAATGAAAAGATATTTTCCCTAGAGTTGTGTATCCTCTCAAGGATATGTAATGGGCTTCTAAGCACCGATCCACAAATTTCTACTAAATTTGGCTTGTGTATAATAGGACCTACAAATCTAGAGCTATGATACTAAATTTTCATGGACCCAAAAATCAGGCATGATGGAACCTACCTTCTCAACCTGGTAGGTTTGGCTAACTCATGAATAACTAAAGAAAACCAACAAATAAAAGTGAAAAGTAAATATACAATTTAAACTAGATAAAGGGGAAGCCTTTAAGATACTACCTAGAACCAGGTAATCATTCTAACAAGCAACTAAAAGTTTTTTAATACAAGTTATGGTCTAATATTTAAAGTCTTTCAAAGAAATAAACTTCAAGAATAAAATAAGATCATCTAGAGAATGCAATCGACGGAAGCTACCTATAGAGTCTCGACAATAGCGGACAGGAATGAGGAGAAGAAATTAAATATGGCTTGCTACAACACCTACAAAAAAAAGTGCAGAAATTCAAGAGTGACTACAAACCACAGTACTCAACAACATCCTCAACTGATCTAAGTAGAAAGAATTAGTAATAACTCCTAACATCAAACCACCCTCTGATACTACAACCTGCAAATAGTTATATACAGAAGCCCAACCAATAGAATAGAAATAAATAATACAGGTAAGTCTAAATAGTTCTCTCAAAATACAATTATCATCGAGTCTAAGCAAGTATTAGTAAAATATTAACTAGTAGGTACGAATCATGAATAATCAGCAAGTATCATCAAATAACAGCAAGTACAATTTATGATTCATATATCAAGTAATATTAATCCCAAATCAGTATCAAGTAGTGTCGAACTAACACAGATATCAAACAAGTATAAATAATTGAAGGATAGACAGTTTAAATAAGAACAAGTTAACAAATATTTTATGATATGTAGAGTCATGCATGTCTTTTCTAAACCTACACATCTGTTGCTGAGACTTTCATATTCGGAACCTATAGGAGACTGACAAGGTCCATGTACACCTTTTGCCTAGACGGTCATAGTCAGGTTTAAAGTATCAATTATTTCAGTTATATATATCCACTTCCAAGACCGTCACTATCAAGATTCAGTCACTATCAGGATTCCAATAAATGTATTACCTTAATAATATACCTATTGAGGTGATCATCATAGTCAGGTTTTCTAATATCATTTGTTCCTTGATAAATTGGGCCATAGTAGTTTCATGCTCAAATATCAATAATTTCATGCTATAGAGATGTCATGGAAATATGATGCTCAATCATAACCAAAACACAAGGAAATCAACTCAATAAGGCAAATAATCGTCAAATCACCCATATATTTCAACAAATAGTAAATTTCAACCAAGTAAGTCATCATGAGTAAATGTTAATTATCATTTTACCTCACCAAGTTTCAACCATCAGATGGAATTTCAAATAGTTCAAAAAATATAGTAAAGTCATGAATCCTCAAGTCATACCAAAAATGAATTCCTTGATTTGAACCAATAAGTATCACCACAATAAATCCTAAAACAATTCATTCTCCACCAATTACAAGTAAACTAGAAGGTAATCAATATTTCCTTATATGAAGACCAAATAACCTCAACTTTCCTTAGGAATGGAGAAGTAACTCACTTGTGAGCCTTAGCCTTTCTTTGAGGCTCCGAATGAGCATAATCTAGTTGTTATACAAGAAAACAAGAAAGTATATGCTAATCAATACCCAAACATCGATAATTCAAGGTTTGTTCAAAAACTAACCCCCAATGCACGGTGTCAAAATTGAAACTTGATCATAAAATATGTTGTTCATTAATTGGGAAAGATAACTATCGAGTATTGTAAAAAACTCATTCCATTTCATAGAAAAATTCTCAATTTTTGTCTATTTTCGAGTTCCTCTTTTTACTCACTATTTTGGGACTAATAGCTTTGATGAAAAAACATGTTAAAGTGAAGTAGAATTGATGAAAAAATGATTAAGAAACTTACCCAAATTATAATCATTGAAAACATTAACAAATATTGCCAAAAATAGGGTTTTATTTTGTGGTTTGCATAAACAATTGGAGAAATAACGTGAACAATCTTGTTTAAAACATTTAGGTGCACAAAACCTCCATTGCGATTACAATGCCCTAGGAATTACTATACATGATCGAGGAGTAAGACCACTGATGTCACCTAAAATTACATCTCTTTTCGAAGAATAAAGTTTTCACTATCAAATATAGAACCTAACCTACGACTAGGGTCGATCCCATATGAAATACAGTGAATTATTATCTACTAGAACTTTGTTTATTATCGTAGGTATTTTAGGGGTAACTAATTCAAAAAATAAATATTGTTTAGTTTTGAGAATTATGTCAAACAGTAACAAGAGAGTAAATTTCTTAAGTTGTGAGCCATATGAAAGAAAGCAATAGGATTGTGTTCCCCCTAACTTCATAACTTCTTAGGTCTTGATGCTAGTGATCTATACTAGTGCTATGCATGTAAAATATATAGGTTATATTAACCTTAATGATGCCAGGAACTAACCAGATGACTTTACTCCAATATCTGCTAGATCTCATAGTGCGTCCCATATCAACCCCCGATTATTGATTTCGGTTTTAACCCTATCCGCTAAGACTCAGGTTAATTAGATGCAACCTACAAATATTTGTTGTAGTGTTCTTTATCTCTACCTCTCGCCAAGGCTTGTAAATAATATAGGCGTGGTCTCAACATGTGCACTCATTAAGAAATAGTTTTTATGAAGAACCCTACAATATATGTATGATTACCTTTCAAAAATCACTTTTCATACCAAAACTTACTTTATTATTTAGTCAAGTTTCCCACAACCCTAGTTGTGATGTTTAGATATGCATGGTTGTGTTATTATCACAATTAATCTATTGAAAAATCATGATAATAACACTTAAATTTGAAGAACAGTGAATTGAAATGGTGAAGATGGAATAATAGTCTTTGATTCATAATATAATGATATAAACTCCAAAAGTATGTGTAGGTCAAGAGAGAATACTCAAACATACAACCAAAAAGTTTATCAAAGTGTGTCACCGTAAAAAACCTAAAAAACAGATTATATATAGGTATAAGACTTAATCCCAGATCGAATAGGAGAATATTGGGTTGGATCATGCGGGCTGATACTGGGTATGGACCATCCTAGCTAGGTATGCTCCGTCCCTATGGTCGTCCTTCAATGTTTGGAATTTTACTTGTTGTTTCTCCAAGTCTTCAATATCAATACTAGAGATGGACCATCCTAAGACAGTATGGTCCATCCTGGGACTCTTCCCTCCATACTTGCACTAAAAAAATCCTCACAAGCTGTATCTTCTCAAATATTCATTAGTACGGACCATTCTAAGTTGGAATGGCCTGTCCCCACATCCGTTCTAATAGACATGGTAATTTTAGACTTTCACTCAGTAGACACCTACAGGAATATCACTAGCACGATCTATCTTAGGTAGGATGGTTCGTCGGAGCCACTATTCAAGCATACTTAGTGATTTTCTTCCTATAAGAATGGCCTTGCTGATAGTTTCTCAGAACTAGTCATTAGTATTGTCCATCATTCAAAGGTACGTACTGTCCCACTACTCGTCCTTTCATACTTAGTTCAAAAATTTAGTATGTGACACTTATTCTTATCTGGTACCAAAATCCCTTCAAATGCACAAAAACATATAAAACCACAAAATATCGCTTAAGAACAATCACAAGCCCTTTGTTCTAGACATTGCTAATGCCGTAATTTACCAGCACATCAAAAACCTAAATTTAGAATCATTTCTTGTCCTCAAGAGACAAAAACCAAACAAAACATGCAAAATACAAGGACTCTAGCATAGCTATAGTAGTCACAAGTTAGATCAATGCACCTTGTTTTAGACCCCCCTCATTTAGATTCAAAATTAGTCATCGAATCTAGGACTGACATTAAATTATCAACAAGATTCCCTCACACAAAGAAGTCCCTCTAGCATTAAATCAATTGTAGATGTGGGATTAAATGAAAGCATGAACACTCACAAAACTAGCAAGACCAGTACATATAATCAATTCATATGCTTGCCCTTATTTTCAACACTTAGATTTTCAAGCAATCAGTTTTAGATCACTATAGGACTTTTTAACTTATAGCATAGGCTCAGGCTTGGGTGTGGTATATTTGGGAAAATTGTTACTAACCCTCATTTGGAACTATGTTATTCAATCCACTTGTTTCTTTTTCTTGTATTCCTTTTCCCCTTATTTATCATCTTTTATTATAAGTGTGGAACTTCTTCCTTTTTTCTTATAATTCCTTTTCTCTTTTTTTTTTCTACACAATACCTATCTTTATTTTTACTCTATTTAATCACCTATTATTATTTTTTGACTATTTTTTGCCACCCTTATTCTACCTACCCTCAACTTAGGTTTTTGGAATACGTTTAGGCGTATGCCGTAGGAGGTACCAGAGACAAAATAGGGAAATCTACATGTATAACGGTAAGGCTAATGGGTTAAAAAAAAAAAGAAAAAGGCCTATAGGATCAAAATTGGGATTAAGAGATACAATTTCCATTTGGTTAAATCTTTTAAGCTCAAGTGGACTAAATAAACAAAAATGGCCTATGATCATTTCCTAAAAAACTATTCGATGACCTTAGTGCGACCAATAGGGGAAGTTTTTGCTCATACACATGCATGGGACAGGGAACGTAAATCTCGCACTCTCAATGACATCTAATCACATTATATATTACCAGTGGTGAACATAATTCCAAACTTAATTGATAATCACAAGTTTTTACATATAATGTAAAAAACAGATCCTAAGAGTCAATTAGTAGCCAACAGAAAGCCACAACAAATTAAAATTTTTAAGGGGGTCCAATTTTTTCTCAGATTTCAAAATCATATTAAAACAAGTGCATATTTTCACATTTTTACCTAAAATAGGTAGTAAGTTACCCAACGACACCCTATATTTATATGCATTACAAAAACACAAAATAAAATAAAAATAACATCCTAAATATGTCGATTCAACTAGATAGCACTTGTAGGAAATGAAACACAGCAAGAGAAACCCGCAAGTGGGCAGAATTCCCCCACCCCAACAGAAATCTGGTGCATAGTCCCTAATGCACCATCATATAAAATCCCAAAAAATACAGAACATGTGGATGTGAAGTTAAGTGGAGGGAGGTTTCCTTTTTTAAAAAGAAAAAAATAAGTTTGAAACCCTTTTAAAAAGGTTGGGGCTAGTTGATTTTAAAACGTCGTCCGGGTCATTGTGTAGACCGACCTTGGTGAGATGGCTACCAGGACGGACTGTCCCTCGGTGAAAATATCCGTACCTTTGGTCGTCCAACCATACTTTAATGAAATTTTCAATATTTAACTGACCTTCAGGGACAGTGAATTGGGCGGTCTGTCCTAGCTTGGGATGGTCCGTTCTATCATCCATCCCTCTATACTTGCAAAAATTTTCCAAATTTTCAAAAACTTAATTGGGGCCACGACGTTTGGGACTGTCCATCCTAGCTTGGTACGGTTCTTCACTCAGGTCATTTGACCTTGAAGACTTATCTTTTTCCTTGTTCTTCCTACTTTTTTATCTCATCATACCTACATCCATGATCAAGAAAATTACCTTATAAATTAAATATACTAACTATTACATTACAAATATTGGGTTGCCTCCTAAGAAGCGCCTAATTTAACATCGTGGCACAACGTAGATCACTTAAGTACTCAGACTTCCTTAAGAGTGAGTTCCTTCAGCAACTTGACTTCTTCTAGAGCTCCCAAATAAAGATAAAATATTTTTCCATTAACCTTGAACAAATGTCCATCATTTTATTCCAACTCAATTGAACTAGAGGAAATGCATGTGCCACGGTGAAAGGCCCAGAAAACCTACACTTCAACTTACCTAAAAATAAGCAAAGTTTTGAATCAAAAAATAAGACCTTGTTTCCAGAATTAAAATTTCTTTTATGGTTCTTCCTATCATGGTACATCTTCATCTGCTCTTTATATAAAGTTGCATTCTCATAGGCTCTCAGTTTGAACTCATCAAGTACGTTCAACTATTCATGGCGTAGCCCAATAACTTGTTTCATATCAAGATTCATTCTCTTCAAGGTCCATTTTGTGTTCAAGCTCAATGGGTAGATGGAAAGCTTTTTCATACACCAGATGGTACAGATACATTCTTATGGGAATCTTGTATGCAGTGTAATATGCACAAAGTGCATCATCTAACTTGGAAGACCAGTCTTTTCTTGTATCAGTCATAGTTTTCTCCAAAATAGACTTGATATCTCAATTGGATACCTCTACCTGCTCATTAGTCTAAGAATGCTAGGGAGTTTCCACCCTATAATTAACCCCATACTCAGCAATCAATGCACCAAGCAACTGAATACAAAAGATATATCCTCTATCACAACGATAGTTATTGTGGTACCAAATCTAAAAAAAGTCTTCTTCTTTAGGAATCCGGTGACACTCTTAGCGTTATTATTAGGTAGATCCACAACCTTCACTCACTTTGATGCATAATACATAGCTACGAGAATATACCTCATCCCATATGAAGATACAAATGTCCCTATGAAGTCGATACCTCATACATCGAATGACTTTACCTCCATGATTGTAGTTAGAGGAAATTCTTTCCTCCTTGAAATATCTTTTTGCTTATGGAAACAATCACAGGACTTAACATAATCGTCCGAATCCTGATATGTTGTGGGCCAATAATACCTACACTGCAAAACATTAATTGCAGTCTAAATACCTCTATGGTGAGCCCCAATAAGGAACCCATGATAGTTCTCTAGGATACTTATCATCTCTGACTTTGGATTACATCTCCAAAATATTCCATCAGCATAGACCCTAAATAAACAAGGCTCATCTCAGTAAAAGATCCGCACCTCATGCATGAAATTTTTTCTTTGACTAAAATTCATTTTTGATGGTAGAATATCAGAAACAATATAATTTGTAAAATATGCATACGATGGTATTAAGTCCTGAGATGCATCCAAAAGCTGTTCATCTCAAAAATCATCATTAGTCTTCAGCTCCTTAACCTCAGTATGTGCACCCTCCAATCTTGATAGGTGATATGCCACCTGATTATCTACTCTTTTTCGGTCTATCACTTCAAAATCAAACTCTTGAAGTAAAAGAATTCATCTAATTATTCTAGGTTTTACATCCTTCTTTGTCATTAGATACTTCAACGTTGAGTGTTATATGAGAATAATAAATTTTATGTTCAATAAGTAGGCCTGATATTTATCAAATGCAAAAACAATTGCGAATAACTCCTATTTTGTTACTGTATAGTTTTGATGCATCAGATTCATCATTACTAGCATAGTAGATTCAGTGAAATAACTATTCGATGTTTCTATCCCAGAACAACACCCATATCTACTCCACTAGTGTCACACATTACCTCAAAAGGTAACCAGTCAGCATCCACAATCAAAGGAGCAGATATCAACTTTTATTTTAGGGCCTTAAAAGCCTTGATGAATACATCATCAAAAACAAATTTACCTCTTTCTCTAGAAGTCTACATATTGAGTGTTCAGTTTTAGAGAAGTCCTCAATAAATCTCCAATAGAATCCCTCATGACCCAAAATGTTGTGAATGCCCTTCATCGAGATTGGAAGGGGTTATTTGGAAATAATCTCAATATTGGCTTGGTCCACTTCTATACATCTTGTAGAAATTTTTTCCCCAACACAATACCTTCACACACCACGAAGTGGAAGTTCTCCTAATTAAGTACCAAATTTGTTTTCTCGCATCTTTCCAGCACTCTGTCCAAATTATCTAAAAAATCATCTAACGAGTCCCGAATCATAGAAAAGTCATTCATGAAGACGTTAATTACATCCTCTACCATATCACTGAATGTATCCATCATATACATTTAGAATATCACTGGAGCATTACACAACCCGAACGACGTCCTCCTAAATGTAAAAGTGCCATAGGGATAGGTCAAGGTAGTCTTCTTCTGGTCCTTAAGCATAATAGATATTTTATTATACCCGGAATAACCGTACAAAAAGTTGTACCAGCCTCTCCCAGCAGTTTATCCTACTTTTGATCCATGAATGGTAAAGAGAAGTGATACTTTTGGGTCCACACATTCAATTTTTTATAGTCCATGCAAACCCTCTATCCAGTCACAAGGCAATTCACTCGTTCTTCTCATTAGGGATGATTGTGATCCCCTTTTTTGGCTTACTTTGCATCGGACTAACCCATTGATTGTCATATATAAATTAGACTACCCCAATATCCATCCACTTAATTATGACCTTCTTAACCACCTCTTATATAGGTTGATTAAGTTGTCTTTGGTTCTTCATGGTAGGAATTGCATTTTTCTCCAATTAGAGTTTATGTGTGCAAATACCTAGAGGAATCTCAATAATATCATCTATGAACCATGCTATGGCCTAATAGAATTCTTTATCACATAAAAGAGCCTCAACTTGTGGCTCTAACAGGTCAATAAATATTATCACTAGCAAAGTAATTATGGCTTCAAGGAATACATAATGCAAATGGGCAGGGAGAATCTTCAATTATAGAATAGGCAACTCTTAAATACATGGTTTTGATGGAGGAGCCACTCTATTCTTTAGATCAAGGTCTGAATTTTCTAAAGAGTATTATAACGACCCCAGGCCTTTTAATGGTTGTTCTACTTCCCTAAACTCAACAAATAAAGCTGGCTCCAGGTTTGTCATAACTGCAGCTAGAGCGTTGTTCAAAAATATCTCCTCCAAAGGAGAAATATCAACAATCATAACTTCATCAATGTTAGCTATAACAGACACCATCCTCAACATATTCAGCACATTAAAAGTAACCTAATTATCATTATCTTGTAATTAAGTTCTTCCTACTCCATGTCTACTAACACTCTCCCAGTTGCCAGGAATGGTCGCCCAAGTATAATAGGCACCTCAAAATTGACTTTTCAATCAAGAATAACAAAGTCTTCTAGGAATATGAAAGATTCAACTTTGACTAGGACATCATACTAGATACTAATAGGATTTTTGACTGTGCGATCTGTTATGAGTATCTGGATTGTGGTGGGTATGGGGGCTCCAAAGCCCTTCTTATTATAAATTGCAAGCAGCATCAAGTTAATGTTGGCTCCACAATAACACAAAGCCTTAGAAAATCAAAACATTTTGATTGTACATGGTATAATAATGGCACCAAGGTATGTTTTAATCTAGACCAATGAGCATGAAGCAATAACATCAAAATGGTGTGACTTGTCATTGGGCTCTAATTTCAATATCCTCTTCTAAGTAATCAGATCCTTCATTAACTTCACGTAGCCCGATATCTATTCGAATGCCTCCACCAATGGAATGTCAATGGCTAATTGCTTCAATATAGTCAAGAATTTATGGAATTTCCCATCTTTCACTTTCTTTATAAGGCTTCGTGGGAAGGGCAGAGGAGACTTAGGCATAGGCATCAATGTCTTTTTAGCCTCATTTTCCTTCCCCTTCTTGTATGCTTTCCCATGATCGACATGAAGCATTTAAAAAATTTCACTCTTTTCTGGTATTTACTTTGTGAGCATAATCTCATTTTCAATATCTTCTCCATATTCTAAAACCTAAGAATATCATGAATATAAACTACAACTGGCCTCAGTGGGTCATCAATCACTTTACTGCTCCTTGCAGTGATGGCTAAAGCATGGCTAATATTTTTTGAATTTGCAATAGTGTTGTTGAGCAATGCTCCTTACTACCTTTGATTTAAAGTGGAAGATATCTGGTGAAATTTGGTCTCCAAATTCTTAATGGCCACAGAGTCTGAATCTACGAGTTGAGTCACATTGACAAGGTCTTTCCTTATCTCATTGATCCCCTTGTCAGAGGATTCTAACTTTTTCAAATGCTCTAATATCTCCTCCACATGGAAGAACCACAATATTCTTTGTCTCTTCCCTTTGGGGGTACATATAAACCCCTCTCACACCTTTCATCATCCCCATGATAAGTATAACACCCCATATTTTTCAAACTAAATTTTTCGCACTTGTTTCCCTAAAATATTTTATTTTTCATTAAACCATAGAATGCCAATAGTTCCGTCCCTTCACTCACCCTTTTTAATCCTCGTTATGCCTCGCATGATTACTCCCTTAATTCCCCCATTTAACCTTCTTAAATTACCATCATACTAACTATAACTTAAGCAGAAACTAAGACTAAAACACTTTCTCTTCCCTTCTCTTCTCTTCTCTTCTCTTCCATGCATTTCGTCTATTTTTGCCACTCATTTTTGTTAGCATCATACCTTCTTCGTTTCTCATCGAAATTGGATGAGTAAGTAATCAAAATCCATCTACTTGGAAAGATAGTTCTCTTAGTGCAATCATTTCTAAAATTGGTCAAAAGGAGGAGTCGTAGTTTTTGTTCTAAACAGACGTATCAAACTAGTTTTTATATAAGTTCTCGCAAACAACCTTATTCTCTCTTCTCCTATTTTTCTCTGTCATTTTTGTGAAAACTTTCCACTATAATAAAGGTAACTAGAACTATCCCTATATTTGATTCATGTGTTTTAAAGGTTTTTGAAAAAGGTTAGAATCAAGTAGTGTTCATGTTGTTATTAGTTGAGTTTTTGTTGATTTATCATGTACTTAGATATATGCATGATTTATCATTCTTGACTGAGATCTTCTCATTATCTTGATGTTAGTTTAGGGTTGAATTCATGTTAGTGTTACCTTCAAATTTATGCTCATATTATAGGTAGGAAGTCGTTACGTAATGATGTAGTTACGTTATTCTGTAATGGTTTTGTTGTTTTATTTGTAAACTACATCATGGTAAGACGATTGTTTGAATATTATTTATTCAATTAATCCATATTCATGCTTAATTTCTTGAAGTCTTTAATTCCATAAAAGTGCATGCTCTAGTCTAAGTGTTAATCTTGTAAGAATTTTGTTAGTATCATGTGACGAGGACTTTGATAAGTTTCATGAATTATCATATTGGGTATGAATTAGGATGCTTATGCTATATTTTAGTATGAAGTTTGATGTTTTGTGGCAATAGAATTATTCTAGGGAAGTTTAATTATAATTGCAAGCATGTTTGGATGTTATTAGATGCTGTTGTAAATTGGAAAACAGAAGCCCATCATGAGTCGCAACGAGGGCTGAGAGATGTTTTCTGCTTCTTATTATGTGCTCTTCTATTTTTGTGTATATGTATTTACAACATAATTATTTTTTTATCAGTCCTTCCCTATGCTACTTTGGATTAGATTTGAGTATTTTTTAGTATGTATAGCTTTATTCAAAATATGATTTGATTCGCTTGATGGTTTACTTGGATATGGTTATTATTTGGCTAAGTAAATTATTTTGAATGAGTATTTATTATTGAGTTTTCGAACTTAAAATTATGTTATGTTGTTTAAAAGATGATTTCTTAATTTGTTGAGTGTAAGGCTATTGAGAATCTCAAGTAATTTTTGGTTAATGTGTATTAGGCCTTTTTGGTGTCCCAATGAATAATTTGAAATGAGAATCGTAATTATGGTAAATTATGTTTTGATATTGGCTGGGAATCTATTGAGTGTTAGGCCGTTGTTGGCATCTTAATGGTATAAACAATGCTAACTACTTGGGCTACATGTTTCAAGTACAATATATTATGTTTACTTGGGTTAATTGTCGTCATTCGGTAGCTCGGTTGTTTAAAGCCATTGATGGTATCAATCCAAAGCTGGGAGTTTGGCCATTCTTAGACTCAGTCAGTTCTCATGGTGACTGGCGGTGCATCGTGACAAACCTTAGGAAGTGGGGCTGCGTGTTTCCACTGGTGTTTTCCCCTACTCCATTGGGAAAATTTAATATATATTATTATATTTTGGAATCTATCCTTGAAATTCTGTATGAAGTTATCAAATGCTCTACATTGTTCAGTAACACCGTCAATTTAATTATGTACTTATTCTGTTTAGTTTATGATATCATGTTTTATTAGTTGTTCTTTTATTTCCCTGCTTCTCTTTCCATGTTCCACATGATTTATTATTTTTTAACGATGCCACTATTTTTTTTCTATACTTGATTTCTTTCTTTTAAAGCTTGTGTTCACTGATTCAGGGAGAACTGCTAGTTACTCCCCACTGACTGTGGAATTGTGGTTATATTTTACAGATGTTAAATGATTGTCATATTATCACCATATGGGCTAGAAATATGAGACTGGGCTTAGGATCTTACCCTGTCATCTTGGCCATTTTAGAAGATATTAAGGATGGAGTTAGGAACACCATGAACGTTATGATTTTCCTTTAGTTTTGTTGAACTATTTACCTTTGGACATTTGAGATTTTTGGAGGATGTTTAACCTCTGGTATTTTAAGAATGTTCGTTGACTTCTGACTTTTGAAACTTTTAATATTATTCATTTTAATCTTGAGGAATATATATATATATATATATATATATATATATATATATATATTAATCCATTAGAATATTTGTTTTA
>JBDJHY010049960.1:0-13910 GCA_039654485.1 Withania somnifera
ATCAACAATGGTCCGTTGTCTTGGTACTTTAAGCCTGTTCAATACCTTGTCTTATTTAGTTCTTTGGTGATCCTCCCCTCTTTTCCACTTAGGGGTGACTATCACAGTCTGGTCAAAGGGATTATGGACCGAATTCATGGACCGAACCTCTTCTTCTTTTGATTGCACTCGTTCTTCTTATTCATTTTCTATAGACTGAGGTATTGATGGTGTTCTTTCCTATCGTGATCATTTAGTTATGACTTATTTGTGTACCATACTTAAACATCATTGATAAATGAAGGTTAGAAACATAACATATAAAAAACTACCAGGTGCATCATCAAAAGGGTTTGGCATGTAACAGACATGTTCGAAAATGCAGGCAACACATTCAGCGACATCATTGATTTGACATATCAACCTCTAGGAGGAACTATTCAATTTGTGATGTTTATGCTATTTTAGTGACTTGTAGAAATGGTTGACGTGCTAATGTAGCATTTGCAGTTTGATATGCAATCCTAGTTTTGGCAATTTTTTACAACTACAAGACCAACACAAAAAAAAATCAAAGCATTTAAGGCATCTAAATAAGGGTACTCAAAATTCCCCACGTAAATCCACATACTAATCATAGATAATTTAGATATAAACCAATAGAATTTTCATTTAAAGAAATCAGAAATTACTTTTTAGACTTAGAACTAGGGTAATCATACTTCCCCATATCCCAACAAGTGCAATTATACTATGTATGCTCGTATTCACCAGAGTTCAAAGAATAAGGGTCATACCTAGAAGATGTCATGAATTCACTAAGCAATGCTTGGGTTTCTCATGGTTCCACATCCAATCAGTAATATTTCCACATCAGGCTATAACCAACATATAGTAACGTACAAGTGATTGGGGATTAATCTAATCTAGTAATAATGTCCCAAATTAACTAAAAAAGAGAGGGACTTATAACCTTATTGTGGGATGCAAGTAATTGAATGGTTTTCTCACAAGTAGAAGAGGAAGAATTAGTTATCAACAATCAGACTAGGGAGTTATGTGATTATTTATAGTGGTGGGTCCCTCTGTAACTGAAAAGAGAAGTTATATATCCAAACCATCATTTGAAATTTCAAGTATTTAAACCCTTAAAACTTCCTACTTCACAAAATCCATGAGGTTAATATGCTAAATCCATGATGCATTGGGAATTACCGACTAGATAGGAGACGTGCCAATTTTTCATACCATCATCATTGATCAAAGTGTATCCATCCTTCCTAGAATTAATTCAGTGATTGCATATGCATATTCGACGACTCGCTAACCTGTTCGATGAGGCTTACAAAATTTGCATTTCTTATGTATTCCAGCCATGTGCTTCTCACTTTTGTTTTTTTTATTCTTCCAAACTCATGGTTACCTGTGCATTATACATGCCATCATGTAAACATATAGAAATAAATAAAATTTAAAACACTTGGGTTTCCTCCCAAGAAGCGCCTTAATTATCATTGTGGAATAACGTAGTTTTTGATCTCTTACTCAAGATTCATCGGGGTATCAAATCTCAATCATGGTTACCGTTGTATGGTTTACCAAGTAGTGATTAAAGAACTGTCCATTCAAATTAAAGTTTCTTCCATCGTTGTTTCCAATTCCACCAATTTTATTAGGTTGACCTTGATTATTTTGAACAACCCTGACCACATCGACTTCAACTTCCCAAGGAAGAGTCTCAACCTAGAGTTGAACAAAAACATATCTTCCCCCTCTTAAAACTCTCTTTTTAGAATCTTGCCATTGTGCCATATCTCAATTCTCTCTTTTTACAGAACTAAGATCATATCCAAAGGCAGCCTACCCGCTTTCCCATTGTTCAGCTGCCCCTCAACCGCGTTAGGTGTCTAGTTAAAACTAGCCCAACTCATGCAGTTCATAAATTTGTGATTTAGTGGCATCTTCCTATTACATGTTCAATGTATTTAATGCCCAAAGGGACTTTTTCTTCTCCATCGGAAGATGGAAATCCTTCACATATATGAGATGTTAGGGAAATATACCAATAGGTGTATGAAAGTTGTGTGATAAGTCCATAGGGCATCATCAAATTATTGTGCCCAGCCGGCAGGCCAACATTCATAATATTTCTAATATCTTCTTTATATCGTGCTTGGATACCTTCGCTTGACCATTTTCCTATGGATGATAAGATGTGGTGACCTTGTGATTCACCCCATGCTTTGCTAGAAACGCCTCAAATATCTTATTACAAAATTGAATTCTACCATCACTAATGATGGCTCGAGGAGTCCTACACCTCATGAAATGTTCCTACTTAAAAGTTAGGTGACACTTCTTCAATAATTAGTACGTACAGACATGGGTACCACCCATTTGAACATGAAATTGTAATGACACTTGCGATCATATCCATTATTCCCACAATTTCTATATGTTTTGGGCATTCTTGTAACCTCCTCAAGTCAATAATGTCTTTCTAGGATCGATAGGTTGGGTCTCTGGTGGTTACACAGGTTAAATTCCTTTGTAATTTTAGATTTTTTTCCTTAATCAGTTCATACTATCTTGAATCACCTTTTCTCAATTCTGTTGGGTCTGAAATGCCATTTATATAAAAATTTCATATATGGAGTGTTATAACTAAACCCTGTTTCCATTCACTGTGCGTTTTTAAAAAATTTCCAATATATGTCAGGATTTGGTCCAAGGGGACCTATTTATCAGCCAAAGGACCATTAAATTCATAAATGGACCGAGAAAGTAGCCAGTATTGATAAATCTCCCATTTTGATCAATTTATCAATCAACCGGTTCCTTTTTATAAAAAGCCCCTTTCCTCATAATTTCTTTGTTTTTTTTCATTTTCTTTCCAAATCTTTGGATCTTCAAGGTTGTTTTAAGCAACTTTGAAGTGGTTTACTCAAGTTATACTCTATAGAAAAGTCTTACGATGGTTCTACGATCATTTTACTAGGTAATTCTTTCTTTCATTATTAATTAAATTTTCCAGGCTTATATATTTTGATTCTACCATTAAATTTGTCCCTAATTTTTACCATATGATATACGAGTTGTTCTCTAAGAATTGTTATAAATATTTTCTTATTTCAAGATGTTAGGGTTTATAGACCTAATTTTAGCCGAGATTTCGATCCCGATGTTTATATAGCAATATAGGTCTTATTTTACTCATGTTGACATATAGGTTCAATTTTTCTAGCCTAACATGATTTTGAGCTTTATATATTTTGTGAAAACCAATATGTTGAGCTACATTGACTGAGGTTACTAGAGATATGATATTTTTAACTATTTATTTTATAAACCACGAATTGCTTATTTGAGTTAGATATGAAGTTGAGAATTACTTTCATGCATTGCATATTACTTATGATTATATTGTATTAGCTTGTTTGATACCTGCTCACTTACTCAATATATAGTTTGTGTGCTAATTCTACTATTGCTGCATGTGTTTAGCCCCATGTAGATATTTCCAACCATCCAAATGTTTGAGGTTAAGACTACTTGCATTCCTACAAACCAGGAGATTGTTGAGACCACATATTCAAGGGAAAGTTATGGAGTTATTTTATTCTGTTTATCTATATTTTGGACTTCAAATTTATGTATTTATTAATTTATTTATTAGATACTATCTAGAAAACTCTTGTGCTAATCGTGCCCTATCTAGCTAGGAGAGGCTTTCAAACTTAGATGTATGGTTTGAGACTTGAGTTTATCTATTTATTTCGATAATATTTATTGATTATTATGAGGTTCCAGTTACACTTTTGATATTTATTTATATTACTTCCACTGAGTGATGTAAATAGATCATTGCATGGTCCAAGTGGTTCTTCTGAAGCTTGTTGGTCAACTTAGCATCTAAGGATAACTATCATGCCTAGGAGATGAGCTAGGGGTTTTGACTTGCTTGGTATCAAAAGCATTAGGTTCATAGAGTCCTAGGTTATGTTTGAAAGCTAACATTAGGTAGAATATCACTTATGGGTGTGACTGAATAACACTTTCAATTGAGAGGATACTAAACAATTGGGGAAATTTTCCCTTTATTTATGAATATGGGATATTCATAGCTTTCCCTCGAATATGGGATAGCTCAGTTTATTCAGAGATATTCACTTTTATGACTCATGCTTTATGTATGTTGGATCATACCTCCATGTAAATATCATCAGTAGAAATAGAATAGTAAGTGATCATCCCTTCTTGTAAGAGTTTTTAACCTTCAAGGATTAGTAGAGTAGGCAATCTCATTCGGGTCAGCGGAATGGTTCTCCTATCTTTCTAAATTGTGCAAAGGTCCATTTGGGACAATTTATTCTATGGAAGAATGTTTTCTATAGGTGTGGCCAGATAGTTCAAAACTATTAGTATTGTCACGTGAAGAATCATTATTATTCTTGGATGCCAAGACATATACAAAGATATTATCCCACAACCCATTCGAGTGGTGCTAGACCACATACTACTACCTCAGTAGAAGCTCTACTGAGGCTCTAGTAGGGTACTACTACTTCTACTGGTGGAGTCCAATGCCAAAACCATTTATATGCTTTGGGTTCTCATCAGGATCAAGAGTAGTTAGCTGAAGTTGTGATAGATATGTTGAGATTTTATGAGGTGTATGTACATGCATTGTTGGACCGCAGAGCTACTCTTTTTTTGTATCAATATATGTTAATAGACAGTTTTGTGTAGATCTTGATGTTACCTATGTCATTTTCTATTCTACACCTATTGATGATCCTATTTTAGTTGAGAGAGTCTACCATAGTACTCTTATTTTTTGGGGGAGGTTGTTCCTAGTGATTTGCATGATTTAGATATGGTAGACATTGATATTATTCTAGGTATAGATTGGCTACATTCATGTTATGCGGTTATTGCTTGTAGGGCTAGAGTTGTCTATTTTTAGATTCCTGATAGACCTATCTTTGAGTGAGAGGGTAGTAGAGTTGTTACTAAAGGTAGGCTCAATTCCTATCTAAAGGATAGAAAGATGATTTATCAAGGGTATCTTTGTCACTTTTATTTGCAAGAACTTTAAGATTGAGACTCCTGATATCCAGTCTATTTATATAGTCAAAGAGTTTGTTTTTATATATTTCTTAGATTTATCTTGAGTACCTCATGATAGAGAGATTGCCTTTGGTATGGATCTTGTTCAAAGAACTCAGCCTATTTTGGTTCCTCTATCTAGGATGGCACTAACAGAGCTTAGAGAGTTGTAAGACCAAGTAGCCAATATTTTAGACAAAGGGTTTGTTTATCCTAGTGTTTCTCCTTGTGGTTATCATATGTTGTTAGTGCATTAAAATGATGGTTCCCTCTATATGTACATTGATTACCATCAAATAAACAAAGTCATAATCAAGAATAAGAATTCATTCCAAGGATTGATGACTTGTTCGATCAACTGCAAAGTGTTAGCAATTTTTCTAAGATTGACCTTCATTCTAGATATCATCTTCAGGTCATAGAGGTAATTACTCCGAAGACAGATTTTCTTACTCGTTATGAACATTTTGAGTTTATGGTGATGTCTTTTGGTTTGGCTAATGCTGCCACAACTTTTATAAACATCATGAACAGGGTTTTCAAGACATAACTGGATTTGTTTGTGATTGTTTTCATTTATGATATTCTAGTTTATTACAAAAGTGAGGAGAATCATGCAAACTATCTCAGAGTTGTTCTTTAGATCCTTAGAGAGTGTCATTTTAATGTTAAATTTTCTATGTTTGAGTTTTGTGTCTAGTTAGTCGCCTTCTTTGGTCATATCATTTCCAGTGATGGTATTCGAGTAGATTCAATAAATATTGATTCTATCTATAACTAGATAAGACCTACCTCTCTATCATACATCCATAGTTTCTAGTTCTAGCTAGGTATTATCATCGATTTTCTAGTACTTTTCTTCCATACTCTTATTTAATGTATTTGACTCAGAAGAAAGTAAGGTTTGAATTGTCTGATACATGTGAGAAGAGTTTTTAGAAGTTGAAGGCTAGGTCGACATCCGCTCCAGTGTTGAATTTTTTTGATAATTTTGATGGATTCGTTGTTTATTATAATGCTTTTGAAGTTGGGCTACGTTATTTTCTTATGCATCATGGTAAGGTTGTGGCTTATGCATCTAAATAGCTTAAGACTCATGAAAATAACTATCTCACTTATTTAGCAACAATGATATTAGCTTTAATATTGTGGAGACTACGTGTATAAGGTGAATGTAGATGTCTTCACTGATCATACGAGTTTGCAGCATGTGTTTGATCAGAAGGATTTGAATCTTCGTCAGAAGATATATCATGAGTCATTGAAAGATTATGACATGACAATAATGTATCATATAGGCAAGGACTGTATAGTGGATGATTCCCTTAGAAGGTTTTTGTTGAGGTGTTTATCGCATGTTGATGAGGATAAGAGGGAGTTAGCTAGAGAGGTTCATGGACTTGATCACTTTGGGGTAAGATTGATTGGTACATAGGATAGTGGTATTCTTGTTCAGAATGCTTTCGAGTCAGCTCTTTTTGTTGGTGTGAAGGAGAATCAAGATAGTGATAAAACATTTTACACCTTAAAGATGTCGTCCATAAGCATAAAGTGCAGGTCTTATCCAAAGGGGGAGATGGAGTTCATTGTTATCAAGATCGCCTTTGTGTTCCAGCAGTTGATGGTTTGAGAGAGAGGATTATGTTAGAGGCTCATAGTTTTTAGTATTTTATTTATCCTAGAGCTAAAAAGATGTATAGGGATCTGTGAGAGGTGTATTTATAGGAAGGTATGAGGAGGGACATATCCTAATTGTCAGCAAGTGAGGTAGAGCACTAGAGACAAGAAGGACAAATTCAGCAGTTTGAAATTATGACATGGATGTTGGAGGTAATTAAAATGGATTTTGTCACCTTTACAATTAGCCCAGAGATTGGATTCAATATGGATTATAATAGACCAAATGACTAAGTCTGCTCACTTCATACTTATCCATACTAGTTATTCAGTAGAGCAGTATGGTATAGTTTATCTACACCATATTGTTCGCATGTATGGTGTTCCCTTGACTATTATTTCAGACAGAGGTCCATACTTTACATCTCAATTTTAGAGATTTTTCATAGAGGCCTTGGTACATAAGTCCATTTGAGTACAACATTTCATCCTCAGATAGATTGTGAGGATGATAGGACTATTCATACCTTTAAGTATATGGTGAGGGCTTGTACAATTGATTTCAACGGTAGGTCGGTTGAGATACTTCCTTTGATTGAGTTTACATGCCAAAAAAAAACTATTATTCAAGTATTAGATGGCTCCTTTTAAGCAATTGTATAGGAGATGGTGTAGCTCTATAATTGGTTGGTTTAAGGTTGGTGAGGTAACTATTATAGGTCCGTAGTTGGTTCTTGATACTATGAAGAAGTTTTAGACTATTCAAGAGAGATTTAGAGAATCCCAGAGTAGGCAAAAGTCATATGCATATGTGAGGAGGAGAGAGCTAGAGTTTGATGTTGATGATTAGGTATTTATAAAGGTGACTACTACGAAAGGATTCATGAGATTTGGTAGGAAGGGTAAGAAGAGTCTAAGATATATTAAGCCTTATAAGATTTTGAGGAGGGTAGGCAAGTCTTTATGTAGTTAGATTTTCCAATAGAGTTGGAAGCAGTTCACCTTGTGTTTCATGTCTCTTTATTGAGAAAATCCATGAGTGATCCATATTTGACCTTCCCAGTTGAGGATATCAAAATTTCTTATAGTTTGACCTATGAGGATATCCCTATTTAGATTCTGGATAGACAAGTTTGTCGATTAAGAAACAAAGAGACAACGTCAATTAAGATTCTCAAGAGGAACCAATTTGGTTAGGGAGCTATTTTTGAGTTATACACCCATATAATGCGTAGATATCCTCATTTTTTCCTTCTACTTCAACTACTTCTTGAGGAAATAACCTGTCTATTCAGCTTGTGTCTATTTTAGTTCATGAGCGTGTAGCCTGTAATATTACATGAGTCCATTGAGTGTACTAATGCATGAGTTGAGTAGAGTATCGATGTTGAGTTGAAGTAGTAGTGAATAAGTCCCTATTTATGCATTTATGTGTTAATTCATGCATTTTTTATATTGATTTCAAGTTATGTATAGTTTCATGTTTGATATCTGAGTTGAGGTCTAATTGAAAGTGAAGTGTTGAGTTGTTTTCATTCTCCCTATCAGCTTTCTATTTGTGTGGTAAGTCAAATATTCCATTCGAGTACGAATGATCCTAAGGGGGAGATAATGTAACATCCTAAAACATAAGCTACAATTTGATTTGTTCTATAATCATGCTTATGTACAAGACTAACCATTTCCACTTGATTTTAGGTGATTAAATCCTAAATAAAGTGTGGGATGAGTTCTTAATATGATTTACCATCATATGCATCTTAAAACAAAAATTTGAGTTCAGGAATCTTCCCATATGCTTAGTTTGATGTTACTTCATGCATGAGTCAACTTTAAATGACCATATCTCTTAATATAAGATTTATCTAATCCATGACCAATACAAAGAAAGGTATTTGAGTCTAGCTTCCAACTCAATAAACTGCATCTCATTTCGAGTCCAGAGAAAGGAAGTTATGACCATTTTAGTGGAAGTGGTTCTAGGGATAGTAGACCAACACTACGGACCATAGACTGGTCCTTAGTTTTTTTTCTTCAATGAGCCCCTTAAAGATTGCTTCAAGGTAAATTTGGTCTCACTGATTGTAGAAATTTTCCATGGGCCATAGAACCGTCCGTAGAAGGTGCTTCGGCCCTATTTTAACCCACTTTCATTGGGTTGTTTTGGTAAAATCCTAGTAATTAAAGGGGTTATCCCATTTTTTAGACTTGAAAATGCTCACTTTATAAATACCAAACACTCATTCCAATACACTTTTGGCTAATTCAATCAAAAGGGGTTTCTTCTTCAAGAATTCTCATAGGAGGCAAGGTTATGGTTTCAATAGGAATTTTAATTGCAGTAGTGAATTCATCAATTTACCATCATCAAAGTTCTCCAAATCAGGTACGTGACCTTTAAAAAAGGACTCCTTTAATTCCCTGTGACAAAAACTCATTTTTCAAATAAGGTTTTGAAGATGTAGAAGCATGTCAGGGTTCTTGTTTAATTCTATAAACTATAATTCCTTGAAGTGATGGTTTACTTGATGTTTTTGAGTCATAATTATGAAGTTCTCATGATGGCTATTTTATTATTGAAGTCCTCATGAGTTAGCATTCTTTCAAAATTGAAATAAAAGATAGAAGCTTTGAAGTATGAATTAAGTGTTGTTCTCAACGTTTACTCTTAAAACATGAATTGAGCATTAAAGTATCATAATTAATTGACTTTTTACATGATCTTGAGAATGAATTTGAAGCATGTTTAAATTGAATATCTTTTGATAATTAAGCTTAGTAAAAAAGAAGTAATATAGTGTGCTTAACTAGATAAGCTAAATATCAAAATGTTAATGAAGACTCATAATTGATTAAGATCAGTGAAATTGATGAATGTGATAACTTGACTAGTAGTTTTTGGCAAGAGAATTCCACTAGTCACGAAGAAGTTGAAAGTGAACATATGAAACTTAATAGAAAATAAATAATGTTTTATGGAAAAAGTATTAGCACTGAGCATATGCATACGGAGGTCCTAATAACCAAACCTGTGTTGCCACTGTAGGGATGATATTTATATAGATTTTTGGTACCGCTCGGTTTAACCTAGTATGTCTAGTTGGATCCACTAAAAAGATAAATTCCCTTTCCTGTAGGGTGGATTAAGCAGCCCTACTCACATGGTGTAGTATGGACTTCTTAAGCTAAGTGATGTGACTAGAGCTTTGCATGATCCATATAGTTCTTCTAAGGCTGTCAAGGTAACTTAGTGTCTAAGGATGCCTGTCATGCCTAGGGGGAGAGCTTCGATAAGTTAAACACGATTCACCAAGGTAAGATCCTTCTGGAAATCAAACTGTATACTTCAAACTTTTCCATATACTCCTCCTCCAGTGCCCACTCTCTCGATCGGCCTAAATTTGTAGAACCCATGGAGGAATCCAAAAGTATGTTAAAAAATGCAGGTAATAAATGAGACCCAAATCCACTCCCAACAATGTTGCTAATACAGGTCCCTCAACAGGTTAGAAAGTAGGTGGAAATGGACTATTGATGCCACTATCCTGAACTATTAATTAAATTAATACAAACCCTCTTGAAAACCTAAAATTCGATAATAAAGCAATATCCTTTTCCTTAAAAATCCAATATTAGTAGTAAAGGTTATAGAATTTCTTTGAAAAATCCATGCAACAGTAAAAGTGATATATGCCCCTTTAGGGCCTAAAAATTGGTCAACGAAGGGGTACAAATTTCTATTTCAAAACCAAAAATCAAGTATTTTCCTTCAACGATGCCACGATGCACAAAAAAGCATGAATGAATGAGGATTCTCAAACCAAAGTATACACATATAGTAATGTACAAAAACTAAATGATTTGTAACCATATTCCCATAGAGAGAATACTGTCATAAAATAAAACTGCCTCACATTATTGTTTAGCACAGATACAAAAACAACTGCATATATATACACACAACAATACTTACATAGGTAAAATGCTCTCCAAGTTATTTATAGAACTAACTTGGAATCCAAAAAGTGCCTTTCTGGCCTATAATACAAAAATAACTTATGAAATAATGAAAATAAGAACAATAAAGCTTGAACTGGATAAAAGATCACTCACTTTAGCACCATTCTTCCCCCAATCTAGGCTAAGAATCTTCCACTTTTAGTAGCAAACAAGTATCACCTAATATGAGTAGAACTACCTATACTAAAGCTTATAAATGAATTCTAAAAAAGGTGTGACTACCTCGTCCAATCCCTCAAAGGATTTTACCTAAGGCCAGTAACTACCTAAACTTAGAACAAGGCTTCCAAGGTTACCCCTACAACTACCAAAAATTTTAATCTAAGCCAAAAAGGGAAAATAGCTATAAACTAAATAGATGTATAACATAATTCATCTCTAAGGCCACTATGTAGGTGAATAGAACCATAACTACCTAAGAAAAGTGCAATCAAAACTAAATTCCTCGCCAACACTTAGCAATTCATTTAATTTTTTCTTACCTTATAGAAGCCAAGTCAAAATGTAGGTAAGCCATAAACTTCTTGGAGGATGAACCACACACTTATGATAACTGTGATGGATATTTTTCCCTTCAATAAGCCTCCAAAAGTTATCTCACTATAAAAAAAACTCTACTTATCAATATAATAAAATAAGACCCGTAACACGACTTAATATCTAGAGTGAAAAATTAGGTCTAGAATTTACCTATGAGACCCATTAATTAAAATTAAAACACAACCCACAATTTCACTCCACTCAAGTTAAGGAATCCATGCCCAAAATATGGGTGAAGGAATAGATCTATTGGACCTCAATTGGCGCAATAAGTTAACATTGTTAGTTCTAATTTCAATGAGCAGAATCCTTGTGTGAAACCCCTAAGCAGTTCATCATGAATGAATGTTGAAGGTCTCATTTTGTAGTGCATTAATAATAGAGGATATTATGGCTATGTTGGAATTAAATTGCATTAAAAATTAAAGATAGTATGGTTGCATCAAGAAATAATAGTACTGCATTAGAATATGATGACTATTAAAGAGAATGAGTTAGTACTACATTGGAAAATATTGATCAATAAGAGTACACACGTTACCAATGATAAAATTCTTATTGAAGTAATGAACAACGTTGGCCACTATCAATGAATCAAATGTCAAATATAACAAAGAGAGTCATCAATATGACACTCCCTTATTCTTGGAAAATAGTCAAACATCTTAATTGCTTTTCAAGGATCACTTTCCTTAGGTTATAATGACTTATTCCGACATCTATATAAGGGACTAGTCTTCAAGAGGAGAAGCATGCTCAATAAAACCTCCAATTGTTTTTCTCTACTGTACTTTTAATAAGCATCTTATCACATAGTGTTTACCAGTGTACAAAAAAATAAAGGAGAGAAAAACTCAAGTGAGGCATTGAGTAAAAATATAGTGCTTATAGGTCTCCTAATAGATCAGTTTTAATTGAGGTCTAACGAGTTAACAGACTTATTAAAGATTTCTTTTGTCATTTTTGGGATCCTAACAGACTCAGCAGGTTGTGTGTACACTGATCTCAAAACCGATCAGTGAATTGTATATGTACGTTGATCTCCTAAAAGACTCCATAGTCGTGTTCATTTTCTAGGCTCCTACTAGGCTCAGTAGTTTGTTGTATAGTTGTGTAAGATATTAACAGACTTAGCAGTTTCTGGCTAGGTTCTTTCATACTCTTAGCATTGTGAAATTGATTCATTGATCAAACTCAATCATTATTGTAAAAGTGTAACACTTAGTTATTTAATACTCAGTGAAGGATAGAGAAACTAGTGGAATCCTCTTTCAACCTAATGGGAATGGATTAAGGAACATTTTGATCCCCAACTAGTACAAAGATATCATGTGTACATTTTCCTTTTTTGCATAATTCTACATTTCTTATTTATCATATTGCAGTAAGAGTCGACTATATCAAGCAAAGAGTCAACTAAGGAAATTTTTTTGCTATTCACCTCTTCTGATACACTTTTAATTTATATTAGAGCAAGGTCTCACATTTACTTCCTAATAACAAGTGAGTAAAATCATGGCTCAATATATTGCTAGTGCATTATTTCAAGATGGCACATCTTGATCAAGACCACCTTATTTTAATGGAAAACATTTCTATCATTGGAAAATAAGGATAGACACCTTTATCAAGTCTATGATGTCAAAGCTTGGAGGGTGATAAACATGAGGGATATACCAATTCCTCCATATTAAGACAAAGATGGATTCATTAGTAATGTTACTCCTTACAACTACACAGATGAGAAGATGGAGAATATTCAGATAACACCAAAAATAAGAATATTCTTTATAAATCCATAAGTAGAGAGGAGTCTGCGAAGATTTCAAGTAATAAATATGTAGAGAAAATATGGGTAAACCTTGAAGTCACATATGAAGGCACTAACAAGGTCAAGTAGAAAATCATGAGTCTGCTGGTTCATGATTATGAATTGTTTCAAATAAATAATGGAGAAACTATTGAAGAGATATTTTCTAGGTTTAGTAAGATTATCGGAGAACTCAAAGTAGTAGGAAAACATATCATGTGACTGATCAGATTTATGAAACCCTAAGAATTCTTCTAGACTAGTGGTGTGCTAAAGTTGTTGTCGTTGAAAGTATGGGTGTAAATCTTTCATATGATGAGCTCATAAGTGATTTGATTGCATTTGAAAAATCACATATCAACAAATGGAACTAGGAGAAGAGTAATAAAAAGGGTTTCTTTAAAGAAATTGATGATTCTAATGATGTAAAAGAAGAACATGCTATTACCCTTATAAAAAAATTATGGTACAAATTACAACATGCTAAAATCATCAGAAAAAAAAAAAAAAAACCAAAGTTAGTCCAAAGAAAAAAATGATCCTAAGAAAACAAGAAATTATGGCACATATTATGAATGCAAAAATCTTTGCAAGTTTGCTGCAGACTGTCTGGAAATTAGAAGAAGATCTTCCAATAGGCTTCTAATAAACAAGGCCTTAAGAAGTTGGAATGATGAAGTCTCCTTTGAAGAAATATAGAATGAATTGCCAAAACGTTTTTTCATAGCCATGCATGAAGAAAATAAGGTAAATATTTATAACCATTGCTACTTATATGATTTGAGATTGCTTAACAAAGATCCTAATATATTTTTAAATAAGAAAAATGAATTTA